>JADLZK010000289.1:0-12678 GCA_015847255.1 Hyparrhenia diplandra | reverse complement strand
AAAATGGCATCTTTTTGTCTCTTCACCGCCCAGCGTGATACCTATAAGAATTTTACGTTTTTGATACGCTGAATTACATCCTCGCGGCTTCCAACAAGTTACGTATTCATGGCTGATCGGATCTATCTTTGGTCAGAAAATCTGCCAATCCCGTAAATGCTGACGTAAATCTCGCACTAACGCGAGGCCAAAATGGCATCTTTTTGTCTGCTCACTGCCTCACGTGATACCGTAAGAATTTTACTTTTCAATATGTTGAATTACATCCTCAAGGGCTTCCAACGGTCACTTTTTCGTGGCTACTCGATCTATCTTGGTCAAAAATCTGCCAATCGCCGTAAATGTTGACATGAATCCGCATCTAACGGAGGCCAAACGGCATCTTTTGTCTCTTCACTGCTCCACGTGATACCTGTGAAGAATTTTTACTTTTTGATCCTTCTAAATTAGGTCCTGTTGGGCTTCCAACAGTCACTTTTCATGGCGACCGGATCTATCTTGGTCAAAAATCCGCCAATCTCCGTAAATGTTGGATGTAAATCG
Source organism: Hyparrhenia diplandra (assembly GCA_015847255.1). Lineage (NCBI taxonomy): Eukaryota > Viridiplantae > Streptophyta > Magnoliopsida > Poales > Poaceae > Hyparrhenia > Hyparrhenia diplandra. The sequence continues at coordinate 12,135 of JADLZK010000289.1, read as the reverse complement.
CCGAACCGAGGCCAAAATGGCATCTTTTTGTCTCTTCAGACTACCCACGGATACCTCGTAGCGAATTTTACTTTTCAATATGCTGAATTACATCCTATTGGGCTTCTAACGGGTCACTGCGGCTTCTCGGATCTATCTTGGTCAAAAATCTGCCAATCGCCGTAATGTTGACGTAAATCAAGACGAACAGAGGCCAAACAAAGATCTTTTGTCTCTTCACCACGTGATACCAGAAGAATTTTACTCTTTCGATCCTCTAAATTAGGTCCTCGCTTCCAACGTGTCACTTTTCATGGCGACTCAGATCTATCTTGGTCAAAAAATCCGCCAATCTCCGTAAATGCTGACGTAAATCGCATCTAATCCGAGGCCAAAATGGTATCTTTTGTCTCTTCAGCTGCCCACGTGATACCTGTAAGAATTTTACTTTAGATACATTGAATTACATCCTCGTTGGGCTTTCCAATGTGTCACTTTTCGTGGCGATCGGATCTATCTTAGCGTAACTGCCAATCCCGTAAATATTGACGTAAATCGCAGACGAACGGAGGCCAAAATGGCATCTTTTGTCTCTTTCACGCTCCACGTGATACCTATAAGAATTTTAGTTTTTGGATAATGCTGAATTACATCCTCGTTTGGGCTTCCAACAAGTTACTATTCATGGCGCGATAGATCTATCTTGGTCAAAAATCCGCCAATCCCCGTAAATGTTGACGTAAAGCGCCGAATCCGAGGCCAAAATGGCATCTTTTGTCTGCTTCCCCAAATGCCCACGTGATACCCTGTGAAGAATTTTACTTTTCAATATGTTGAATTACATCCTCCCGGGCTTCCACCAGGTCACTTTTTCGGCTTAACGGATCTATCTTGGGCAAAAAATCCCAATCCTAAAAATGTGACGTAAATCAGCACCTAATCGAACCCAAAATGGCATCTTTTGTCTCTTCAGCCGCCCACGTGATACCTATAAGAATTTTAGTTTTTGATACTCTGAATTACATCCTCGTTGGGCTTCCAACAAGTTACTATTCATAGCTTAATAGATCTATCTTGGTCGTAATCCGCCAATCTCCGTAAATGTTGACAGAAACTGCACGAACGGAGGCCAAAATGGCATCTTTTGTCTGCTCAAATGCCCACGTGATACCCGTAAGAATTTTACTTTTAGAATATGTTGAATTACATCCCGCTAGCTTCCAACGGGTCACTTTTCGCGGGCTTCCTCGGATCTATCTTGGGCGCAAAATACCAACACTAGTAAATGTTGACAGAAATCAATCGAATCAGGCCAAAATGGCATCTTTTGTCTCTTCACGCCCACGTGATACCTATAAGAATTTTAGTTTTTGATCCTCTAAATTAGGTCCCGTTAAGCTTCCAACAGTTACTTTTTGTGGCAATGGATCTATCTTGGTCAAAATCTGCAATCCCCGTGAAATGTTGACGTAAATCGCATCTAACCGAGGCCAAAATGGCATCTTTTGTCTCTTCACCGCCCACGTGATACCAAGTTAGAATTTTACTTTTTCGATATAAAGAATTCCATCCTCGTTGGGCTTTCCAACAGTCACTTTTCATGGCAACCGGATCTATCTTGGTCAAAATCTGCCAATCTCCATAAATGTTGACAGACCGCCCAAACGGAGGCCGAATGACCTCTTTTGAAAACTATCAATTTTATAGCCTTCAAGATGCCTATCAGACATGGACTTATGGATTTCAAAAATAGCTTTCTACTAGCTTCGCACGGAGTCTAGAATCACTACGAATGGAGTTACTAACTCAAAAAAATGTCACCGCTAGGAATCATAACAGAAATTTCCCGAATGGAGGCCAAATGGCATCTTTGGGCTCCTTAGCCGCCCCACGTGATAATCGTAAGAATTATACTTTTTCGATCCTCTAAATTAGGTCATGTTGGGCTTCCAACAGTCACTTTTCATGGCGATCGATCTATTTTGGTCAAAAATCCGCCAATCTCCGTAAATGTTGACAGAATCGTCAAACCGAGGCCAAATGGCATCTTTTGTCTCTTCCGTCCTACCCACGTGATACCGTAAGAATTTTTACTTTTGATACGTTGAATTACATCCTCGCTTGGGCTTCCAACAGTCACTTTTTGTGGTGACGGATCTATCTTAAAGCAAAAAAATCCGTCAATCCCAAATGTTGACGTAAATCGCATCAACTGAGGCCAAATGGCATCTTTGTCTCTTCACCGCCCACGTGATACCTATAAGAATTTTAGTTTTTGATACGTTGAATTACATCCTATTGGGCTTCCAACAAGTTACTATTCATGGCGACCGGATCTATCTTGGTCAAAAAATCTCCGCTAATCCCCACAAATGTTGATAGAAATCTACCCGAACGAGGCCAAAATGGCATCTTTGTCCTGCTCACCGCCCCACGTGATACCTATGTAAGAATTTTACTTTTCAATATGTTGAATTACATCCTCGAGACGGAGTCCAACGGTCACTTTTCGTGGCTTTATCGTGAACTCTTGGTCAAAAATGCCAATCCGCTAGAAAATGCGACCAAATTTCAATGGAGGCCAAAATGGCATCTTTTGTCTCTTCAAACGCCCACGTGATAACCTGTAAGAATTTTACTTTTCGATCCTCTAAATTAGGTCATGTTGGGCTTCCAACAGGTCACTTTTCATGGCGACTAGATCTATCTTGGTCAAAAATCCGCCAATCTCCGTAAATGTTGATGTAAATCGCCGAATCCGAGGCCAAAATGGCATCTTTTTGTCTCTTCAAATACCCACGTGATACCTGTAAGAAATTTACTTTTGATACGTTGAATTACATCCTCGTTGGGCTTCCAACAGGTCACTTTTCGTGGCGACGGATCTATCTTGGGCAAAAATCTGCCAATCCCGTAAATATTGACGTAAATCGCATCGAATCCGAACAAAAAATGGCATCTTTTGTCTCTTCACCGCCCACGATACCTATAAGAATTTTAGTTTTTGATACGCTTGAATTACATCCTCGTTGGGCTTCCAACAAGTTACTATTCATAGCGACCGATCTATCTTGGTCAAAAATCCGCCAATCCCCGTAAATGTTGACGTAAATCGCACGAACGGAGGCCAAAATGGCATCTTTTGTCCTGCTCAAATTTCCACGTGATACCCGAAGAATTTTACTTTTCAATATGTTGAATTACATCCTCGTTGGGCTTCCAACGGGTCACTTTTCGTGGCTTCGATCTATCTTGGTCAAAAATCTGCCAATCGCCAAAATGTTGACGCGTAGGCCAAAATGGCATCTTTTGTCTCTTCACCGCCCACGTGATACCCGCTGGTGAATTTTACTTTTCGATCCTCTGAATTAGGTCCTGTTAAGGCTTCCAACAGTCACTTTTTTGTGGCAAATGGATCTATCTTGGTCAAAAATCTACCAATCCCGTAAATGCGACCCATCGAATGAGGCCAAAATGGCATCTTTGTCTCTTCAAGCCCACGTGATACCCTCGTTAATTTTACTTTTCGATATGTTAAATTCCATCCTCGCTTCCAACAGTCACTTTTCATGGCAACAGATCATCTTGGTCAAAAAAACCGCCAATCTCCATAAATGTTGACAGAAATCGCCCAAACGGAGGCCAATGACCCTTTTGAAAACCCAATTTTATGCGAGCCTCGCGATGCCTATCGACATGGACTTATGGATTTCAAAATAGCTTTCTACTAGCTTCGCATGTCTAGAATCACTACGAATGGAGTTACTTTAACTCAAAAAATGTCACCGCTGGAATCATAATGTAAATTTTTGGCATCTTGGGGCTCCTTAGCTGCCCCACGTGATAACTCAAGAATTATACTTTTCGATCCTCTAAATTAGGTCATGTTGGGCTTCCAACAGTCACTTTTCATGGCGACCGGATCTATATTGGTCAAAAATCCGCCAATCTCCGAAATGTTGATTAAATCGCTTTAACGAGGCCAAAATGGCATCTTTTGTCTCTTCACGCCTACCCACGTGATACCTGTAAGAATTTTACTTTTTGATACGTTGAATTACATCCTCGCTGGGCTTCCAACAGTCACTTTTGTGGCGACCGATCTATCTTGGGCAAAAATCCGCCAATCCCAGAAATATTGACAAATAAATCGCACGAACGTGAGGCCAAAATGGCATCTTTGTCTCTTCACCGCCCACGTGATACCTATAAGAATTTTAGTTTTTGATACGTTGAATTACATCCTATTGGGCTTCCAACAAGTTACTATTCATGGTGACTGGATCTATCTTGGTCAAAAATCTGCCAATCCCCTAAAATGTTGACGTAAATCGCACGAATCTGAGGCCAAAAATGGCATCTTTGTCCTGCTCAGCCCACGTGATACCCGTAAGAATTTTACTTTTCAATATGTTGAATTACATCCCGTTGGGCTTCCAACGGGTCACTGTTCGGGGCTTTCGGATCTATCTTGGTCAAAATCCGCCAATCGCCAAATGTCGACATTAAATCTGCACGAACGAGGCCAAAAACGGCATCTTTTGTCTCTTCACCGCCCACGTGATACCCGTAAGAATTTTACTTTTCGATCCTTCTAAATTAGGTCCCCGTTGGGCTTCCAACAAAGTCACTTTCATGGCGAATGGATCTATCTTGGTCAAAAATCCGCCAATCTCCGTAAATGTTGACAGAAATCGCCGAATCGGAGGCCAAAAATGGCATCTTTGTCTCTTCGCCTACCCACGTGATACCCGTAAGAAATTTTACTTTTTGATACGTTGAATTACATCCTCGTTGGGCTTCCAACAGTCACTTTTCGTGGCGATCGGATCTATCTTAGTAAAAAAAATCTCCAATCCCGTAAAATATTGACAGAAATCGCACGAATCCAGGCCAAAATGGCATCTTTTGTCTCTTCACCGCCCACGTGATACCTATAAGAATTTTAGTTTTTGATACGTTGAATTACATCCTCGTTGGGCTTCCAACAAGTTACTATTCATGGCGACCGGATCTATCTTGGTCAAAAATCCGCCAATCCCCGTAAATGTTGATTAAATCTGCACGAACGAGGCCAAAATGGCATCTTTGTCCTTCTCACCGCCCACGTGATACCCGTAAGAATTTTACTTTCAATATGTTGAATTACATCCGTTGGGCTTCCTCCAACGGTCACTTTTCATGGCTTCTCGATCTATCTTGGTCAAAAAATCCGCCAATCGCCGTAAATGTTGGATGGAAATCAGCACGGCACAGAGGCCAAAATGGCATCTTTGTCTCTTCACCCCACGTGATACCTGTAAGAATTTTACTTTTCGATCCTCTAAATTAGGTCCCGTTGGGCTTCCAACAGTCACTTTTCATGGCGACTAGATCTATCTTGGTCAAAAATCCGCCAATCTCCGTAAATGCTGACGTAAATCGCTTCGAACGAGGCCAAATGGCATCTTTTGTCTCTTCACTACCCACGTGATACCTGTAAGAATTTTACTTTTGATACGTTGAATTACATCCTCAAGGGCTTCCAACAGTCACTTTTCATGGCGTGGCGATCGATCTATCTTTGGGGCAAAAATCGCCAATCCCTTAAATATTGACGTAAAAATAGCTCGCACGAAATCACTACGAATGGAGGCCAAAATGGCATCTTTTTGTCTCTTCAGCTGCCCACGTGATACCTATAAGAATTTTAGTTTTTGATACGTTGAATTACATCCTGTTGGGCTTCCAAAAGTTATTCATGGCGACGATCTATCTTGGTCAAAATCCGCCAATCCCCATAAATGTTGATGTAAATCGCCAAACCGAGGCCAAAATGGCATCTTTTGTCCGCTCACCGCCCACGTGATACCTATAAGAATTTTACTTTTTCAATATGTTGAATTACATCCTACCAGCTTCCAACGGGTCACTTTTCACTGACTGGATCTATCTTGGTCAAAAATGCCAATCGCTAGGAAATGCTGACAAATTTCACGAATGGAGGCCAAAATGGCATCTTTTGTCTCTTAGCCGCCCACGAGATACCTATAAGAATTTTACTTTTCGATCCTCTAAATTAGGTCCTGTTGGCTTCCAACAGTCACTTTTCATGGCGACTCGATCTATCTTGGTCAAAATCTACCAATCTCCGAAATGTTGATGTAAATCTACATCGAATCGGAGGCCAAAATGGCATCTTTTGTCTCTTCAAATACCCACGTGATACCTGTAAGAATTTTACTTTTGATACGTTGAATTACATCCTGCTGGGCTTCCAACAGGTCACTTTTCGTGGCGACCGGATCTATCTTGGGCAAAAATCGCCAATCCCAGAAAATATTGATGTAAATCTGCACCTAACGAACCCAAAATGGCATCTTTTGTCTCTTCACCGCCCACGTGATACCTATAAGAATTTTAGTTTTTGATACGTTGAATTACATCCTGTTGGGCTTCCAACAAGTTACTATTCATGGCGACTGGATCTATCTTGGTCAAAAATCCGCCAATCCCCGTAAATGTTGACGTAAATCAAGCACGAACGAGGCCAAAATGGCATCTTTTGTCTCTTCACCGCCCACGTGATACCTTGTAAGAATTTTACTTTTCAATATGTTGAATTACATCCCGTTGGGCTTCCAACGGGTCACTTTTCGTGGCTTCGGATCTATCTTGGTCAAAAAATCCGCCAATCGCCGCTAAATGCTGATAAATCGCATCGAACAGAGGCCAAAACGGCATCTTTTGTCTCTTCAAATTCGCCCACGTGATACCTATAAGAATTTTACTTTTCGATCCTCTAAATTAGGTCCCGTCAGCTTCCAACAAGTCACTTTTCATGGCGAATGATCTATCTTGGTCAAAAATCTGCCTCTTTAAAATGTTGACGTAAATCAAGACGAATCGAGGCCAAATGGCATCTTTGTCTCTTCAAATGCTACCCACGTGATACCCGTAAGAATTTTACTTTTGAATATGTTGAATTACATCCCGTTGGGCTTCCAACAGTCACTTTTCATGGCGATCGGATCTATCTTGGTCAAAAATCGCCAATCCCATAAATGTTGATGAAATCAGCAAACTGGCCAAAATGGCATCTTTGTCTCTTCAACGTGATACCTATAAGAATTTTAGAAAACCGGTCTGTTGGGCTTCCAATTTTTCATGGCGAATGGATCTATCTTGGTCAAAAATGCCAATCCCCACAAATGGACTTAAATCGCACATCAAACGGAGGCCAAAATGGCATCTTTTTGTCCGTCTAGCTTCGCACGAGATACCCGCGAGAATCACTACATGGAATTACATCCCGTTTTCCAAAATGTTCACCGATCTATCTTGGAATCAATATAAATGTTGGAAATAAATTTCCCCTCGAATGGAGGCCAAAACTGGCAAAAAATCTTGGGGCCGCTTAGCTTTAACGCCCACGTGATAGGCCAAATGGCATCTTGGGGCCCTTAGCTGCCCCACCGTGATAACCTGTGAAGAATTATACTTTTCGATCCTCTAAATTAGGTCATGTTGGGCTTCCAACAAAGTCACTTTTCATGGCGACCGGATCTATATTGGTCAAAAATCCGCCAATCTCCAGAAATGTTGACAAATCTGCCGAACTGAGGCCAAAATGGCATCTTTTTGTCTCTTCAAATACCCACGTGATACCCGTAAGAATTTTACTTTTGATACGTTGAATTACATCCCGGGGCTTCCAACAGTCACACTTTTCGTGGGCGACCGGATCTTATCTTTGGGCAAAATCCGCCAATCCCGAAATATTGACGTAAATCGCACGAACGGAGGCCAAAATGGCATCTTTTGTCTCTTCACCGCCCACGTGATACCTATAAGAATTTTAGTTTTTGATACGTTGAATTACATCCTCGCTGGGCTTCCAACAAGTTACTATTCATGGCGACGGATCTATCTTGGTCAAAATCTGCCAATCCCCAGAAATGTTGACAGAAATCTGCACGAATCGGAGGCCAAAATGGCATCTTTGTCCTGCTCACCGCCCACGTGATACCCGTAAGAATTTTACTTTTCAATATGTTGAATTACATCCTCGTTGGGCTTCCAACGGGTCACTTTTCGTGGCTTCCGGATCTATCTTGGTCAAAATCGCCAATCGCGTAAATGTCCATTTAAATCTGCACCTACAGAGGCCAAAAACGGCATCTTTGTCTCTTCAAACCGCCCACGTGATACCCGTAAGAATTTTACTTTTCGATCCTCTAAATTAGGTCCTGTTGGGCTTCCAACAGTCACTTTTCATGGCGACTAGATCTATCTTGGTCAAAAATCCGCCAATCTCCGTAAATGTTGACAGTAAATCGCCGAACTGAGGCCAAAATGGCATCTTTTGTCTCTTCAGCTACCCACGTGATACCTGTAAGAAATTTACTTTTGATACGTTGAATTACATCCCTCGTTGGGCTTCCAACAGTCACTTTTTCGTGGCGACCGGATCTATCTTGGGCAAAATCTGCCAATCCCGCAAATATTGACGTAAATCGCACCTAACGAACCCAAAATGGCATCTTTTGTCTCTTCAACATTTCCACGTGATACCTATAAGAATTTTAGTTTTTGATACGCTGAATTACATCCTCGTTGGGCTTCCAACAAGTTACTATTCATAGCGATCGATCTATCTTGGTCAAAAATCTGCCAATCCTCGTAAATGTTGATGTAAATCGCACGAATCCGAGGCCAAAATGGCATCTTTTGTCTGCTCAAATACGTGATACCCGTAAGAATTTTACTTTTCAATATGTTGAATTACATCCTCGTTGGGCTTCCAACGGGTCACTTTTCGTGCCTTCGGATCTATCTTGGTCAAAATCTAACAATCGCCGTAAATGTCGATGTAAATCAAGACTAACAGAGGCCAAAATGGCATCTTTTGTCTCTTCACCGCCCACGTGATACCCGAAGAATTTTACTTTTCGATCCTCTAAATTAGGTCCCTCATGGCTTCCAACAGTCACTTTTTGTGGCAAATGGATCTATCTTGGTCAAAATCTGCCAATCCCTAAAATGTTGACGTAAATCAAGACTAACTGAGGCCAAATGGCATCTTTTGTCTCTTCAAACGCCCACGTGATACCCAAGTAGAATTTTACTTTTCGATATGTTAAATTCCATCCTCAAGGCTTCCAACAGTCACTTTTCATGGCAATCGGATCTATCTTGGTCAAAAATCTGCCAATCTCCATAAATGTTGACATTAAATCACCAAACGGAGGTCGAATGACCTTTTTGAAAACCGCTCAATTTTGCGAGCCTCGCGATGCCTATCGACATGGACTTATGGATTTCAAAAATAGCTTTCTACTAGCTTCGCACGGAGTCTAGAATCACTACGAATGGAGTTACTTTAACTCAAAAATGTCACCGCTAGAATCATAAATGTAAATTTCCCCCGAATGGAGGCCAAAATGGCATCTTGGGGCTCCTTAGTTGCCCCACGTGATAACCGTAAGAATTATACTTTTTCGATCCTCTAAATTAGGTCATGTTGGGCTTCCAACAGTCACTTTTCATGGCGACCGGATCTATATTGGTCAAAAATCCGCCAATCTCCGTAAATGCTGACGTAAATCGCCGAACGGAGGCCAAAATGGCATCTTTTGTCTCTTCAAATACCCACGTGATACCCGTAAGAATTTTACTTTTGATACGTTGAATTACATCCTCGTTGGGCTTCCAACAGTCACTTTTCGCGTGGCTTAATCGGATCTATCTTGGGCAAAAACCGCCAATCCCGTAAATATTGACGTAAATCAAGATCTAATCCGAGGCCAAAATGGCATCTTTTGTCTCTTCACCGCCCACGTGATACCTATAAGAATTTTAGTTTTTGATACGTTGAATTACATCCTATTGGGCTTCCAACAAGTTACTATTCATGGCGATCGGATCTATCTTGGTCAAAAAATCTTCCAATCCCCGAAATGTTGATGCAAATCCGCACGAAACGAGGCCAAAATGGCATCTTTGTCCTGCTCACCAAACCCACGTGATACCCGTAAGAATTTTACTTTTGAATATGTTGAATTACATCCCGTTGGGCTTCCAACGGGTCACTTTTCGTGGCTTCGATCTATCTTGGTCAAAATCTGCCAATCGCCGAAATGCTCGACAGAAATCGCACCTAACGAGGCCAAAACGGCATCTTTGTCTCTTCAAATGCCCACGTGATACCCGTAAGAATTTTACTTTTTCGATCCTTCTAAATTAGGTCCTGTTGGGCTTCCAACAGTCACTTTTCATGGCGACTAGATCTATCTTGGTCAAAATCCGCCAATCTCCGTAAATGTTGACAAAATCGCCGAACTGAGGCCAAAATGGCATCTTTGTCTCTTCAAATACCCACGTGATACCCGGTAAGAAATTTACTTTTTAGATACGTTGAATTACATCCCGTTGGGCTTCCAACAGTCACACTTCGTGGCGACTGATCTATCTTTGGGCAAAATCTGCCAATCCCGTAAATATTGACGAAATCAAGCATCAACGGAACCCAAAATGGCATTTTGTCTCTTCACCGCCCACGTGATACCTATAAGAATTTTAGTTTTTGATACGTTGAATTACATCCCTGGGCTTCCAACAAGTTACTATTCATGGCGACCGGATCTATCTTGGTCAAAAAACCGCAATCCCCGTAAATGCTGACGTAAATCCGCACGAATCGGAGGCCAAAATGGCATCTTTGTCCTGCTCACCGCCCACGTGATACCGTAAGAATTTTACTTTTCAATATGTTGAATTACATCCCGTTGGGCTTCCAACGGTCACTTTTCATGGCTTCGATCTATCTTGGTCAAAATCTGCCAATCGCTGTAAATGTCGAGAAATCGCACGGTCAGAGGCCAAAATGGCATCTTTTTGTCTCTTCACGCCCACGTGATACCAAGAATTTTACTTTTCGATCCTCTAAATTAGGTCCCGTTGGGCTTCCAACAGTCACTCTTTTCATGGCGACTCTATCTTTTGTAATCTCCCGTAAATGTTGACAAAATGCCGAACTGAGGCCAAAATGGCATCTTTGGTCAAAAATCTGATACAATCATCCCTCGTTGGGCTTAAATGTTGACGAATCGATCTATCTTGGGCAAAAAATCGAATCCTTTAAATATTGCTCGCAAATGGGCCAAATGGCATCTTTTGTCTCTTCACCGCCCACGTGATACCTATAAGAATTTTATTTTTGATATGTTGAATTTCATCCCGTTGGGCTTCCAAAAAGTTACTATTCATGGCAACCGGATCTATCTTGGTCAAAAATCCGCTAATCTCCATAAATGTTGACAAATTCGCCTTAAACGGAGGCCGTAATGACTCTTTTGAAAACCGGCCAATTTTGCGAGCCTTCGCGATGCCTATCGACATGGACTTAGGATTTCAAAAAATAGCTTTCTACTAGCTTCACACCTGAGTCCGAAATCACTTCACGTGGAGTTACGAACTCAAAAAAATGTCACCGCTAGGAATCATAACAAATTTTTCCTCGAATGGAGGCCAAAAATAGCATCTTGGGGCTCTTAGTCGCCCACCTAGATAACCAAAGAATTATACTTTTCGATCCTCTAAATTAGGTCATGTTGGCTTCCAACAGTCACTTTCATGGCGACCGGATCTATATTGGTCAAAAATCCGCCAATCTCTAGAAATGTTGACAGAAATCGCCGAACGAGGGCCATAAAATGGCATCTTTTGTCTCTTCCGCCTACCCACGTGATACCGTAGAATTTTACTTTTGATACGTTGAATTACATCCCGTTGGGCTTCCAACGGTCACTTTTTCGTGGGCGAATCGGATCTATCTTGGGCAAAAAATCGCCAATCCCGTAAATATTGATAGAATCGCATCTAACCTGAGGCCAAAATGGCATCTTTTGTCTCTTCAAATGCCTAATGGATACCTATAAGAATTTTAGTTTTTGGATATTGAATTACATCCTGCTTCCAACAAGTTACTATTCATGGCGACTGATTCATCTTGGTCAAAAACTTTCAACTCCCTTAAATGTTGACACAAATCGGGCAGACGAACTGGGAGGCCAAAATGGTATCTTTTGTCCGTCTCGTACCGCCCACGTGATACCCGTAAGAATTTTACTTTTCAATATGTTGAATTACATCCCGTTGGGCTTCCAATCCGGTCAC
>JADLZK010000288.1:0-88744 GCA_015847255.1 Hyparrhenia diplandra | reverse complement strand
CCGTGTTTCCGTTTGCTTCGCGTGGGTCACCTTCCGCGGTGCGTGCGTACGCGGTCGTCTCCATCCGACTCGTCTGCCTCCCCGATCGATCAATCAATCATCAAAATAACAAATCTCCCTCCCCACATCGTCCAACTCCCCACCCAATCCCCTCGTCGCTGTTGCCTCCCTGCCCGTGCCGCGCGCCTTCCAAACGAGGATTCTCCCCATCTCTCTGCTGCCGCCGCCGCCGCCGGCGGCGACGAATCGGTAAGCCTCCTCGCTTCTGCTGAATGATACACCGCACCGCTCCTAGATCGGTGCTGCGCGCGATTAGGGGATAGAGGGGCCGGTGCGATCCGCTCCTTAGGTCGGTCACACGCAGTCGATTAGTCGGCGGTGTGTGCTCGGATCGAGGCATCCGCTGCGCATAGGCGGCTTTATGAGGGGGGCGAGCTCTCCATCGTGGACAAGCTCTCCTTTCCACTAGAGTTATTTAAGGGGGGGGGCTTGGAATTGCTGTTTGATAAGTTTTCTCGAATTAGTTTGTGATGAAATGGCGTTTGTTCCTGCTGTTGTTTTTGCCTTGCAGGCGTTTTGAGTTTCTGTTGCCAGCGTAGACATGTCCATGTTCAATAGGATCTTCAGGGAAGCCCAAGGGAGCAGGCCAACTCCAATGCCTTGGCTACTCTCGACAAGTTAAATGAGGTGACCTTTCTGTCTTCTTTATTTATTTGCTGCCGTATGATTAGTTGATTACCTTGTATTACTTCAATAATAAGGTGTTTTTTGGGCATATATTGATGTTCTGTTATTTTGGCTGCCTAAATATAATTGCGACCTAAGTATCCTTCATTTTTGAATTGAACTTTAAAGGTTTAACCAAAATATGGTTGTTCTCGTTTGCCTGATCACGAATCCATGACAAAAATCCCCACCCTTCTACTTTGCTGTCTTCTCGTTGAACAAGTTCTACTTTAATGTCTTGGAACTCTCACATTTTGTTAACTTCATCTCAACTTATGGGATGCTTAAGTTCTTCCATGGCATTTGCAAATCTCCATCTATTTATGATCAATAGCTTTTATAGGCTGGATCATTCTTTTTTTGGCTTTTATTTGCTCTGAAGTTCTAACATTTTTACTTTTAGGATAGGATAGGTTTGTTAACTCTTATATATGTTTTTGAACCAACTAATGAACTATGCTCTTGTTATAGCTGACAATTTGGCACATATAATGCATATGCGTAGTAAATTAGAAATTTCTAAAAAACTTGCCTTTAATTTATATTCAGACTCTTGATATGCTGGAGAAGAAAGAAAAGGTGCTGGAGAAAAAAAGCCGCTGAGCTTGAGAGAGCCAAGGAGTTCTCAAAAAGCTAAGAATAAAAAAGAGGGTATCATAAACCATAATAGTGCAATTTGAAATGTATACTTGTGCTCTGGTGGTACGATTGGAGACTAAATGCTTTTTGTTAAGTAATCTGGAATCTCCTCGGTGCACATGATGCACTCAAGCTTATCCATCATATTTGTGATTTATACATATAGGAGAATTTCTTTTGGTGCATTGGATCAAGAAATATCCGTGTATTTATTTTGAACTGTGCTTATCATTATTAGTGTTGTGTCACCATTTTGACATAGTATTTTACTGAAATGAATTTAGCTTATCCATCATATTGTGTATATAAATTTCGTTGGTGCATTGGATCAACAAATATGTGTGAGCATTTCTTTTTGACACAGTTACTGTGCTCATCATTGTTACTTGTTAGTATTGTTTCACCAAGTTGACACAGTATTTTTATCAAAACAGTTTATGTTTGTATGCACCTGCAATGTAATAGATCCACGTTGAATGCAAATTCCATGGAACTTATTTGTAGAACAATTTTAACATCTTTGACTTGAAGACCTCATCATCATAACGTTATTAGCTAATACAGCTTATGTTAAACTTTTAGTTTCCCTCTTTTTTGGCTTCCATAAAACTAATGTTGAGCACCTTTTAAATGCTACTAACTAACTTTCCTATGCAATGGAAACTGGATTTATAGAAACTTGTGCTAATACAAATAAACTTCCTCTTAACAGCGGCTATCCAATCCTTGAAGAGGAAAAAACTTTATGAGCAACAAATTGAGCAGCTCGAAATTTTCAATTGAGAATCCATGATCAGGTATATTGGCACTCAAACATTGGAGCTTTTTGTTTACTATGCGCTGTGTGTTAACTGTATAACCCATTTGTATACAGATGATCATGTTAAGAAGCAGCAAAGCTACAACAGAGACTGTTGATGCGCTGAGAACTGGAGCTGCAGCTATGAAAAGCAATGCAAAAAGCAACGTTAGTATTAATACTGAGTCCATTTTTGGATTTGTCAACCTAGTCGTTCAAGGTCTCAAAATGATTATTTACCATGTCCCTGCAGAAACATTGATGATGTCATAAGACCATGGATGAAATTAATGAACAGACTGAAAATATGAAACAAATTAAGATGCTTTGTCAGCTCCTCTTGGAGCTTCTGCTGATTTTGAGGAGGTAATTCACTGTGGGCATTTAAGTTTTTTTTGCAACCTTGCAGTGCATAGTTTTCTCTGGAGACTCTGACACACTTAGCACCCATTGCATTGAAATAACTTACAGGATGAACTGGAAGCGGAACTTGAAGAACTGGAGGGAGCAGAGTTGGAATCTCAGCTTCTGGAGCCTGTTGCGCTCCTCCAGTGCATCCAGTGCATGTCCCAGCCAACAAGCAAATCAGCTCGACCTGCTCCACAGAAAGCTACAGCTGAAGATGATGAGCTTGCTGCACTGCAAGCTGAGATGGCATTGTGATCAGGTTAATGTTTGATCCATTTGTACATCTTAATATGTATTTGATGTTCCTTTTCATGGGACTAATTGACTGGTATCTGATAGCTAAATCTGATAATGCTGTGTCCAACTGGTTATACAGTTGTCAGTAGTCTGTATATTTATAAGATGTTTTAGGCTTTTCTAGATACATGGCTTTTAAGTGCACTTATGCACTATATAGTATAGGGTTAACCCGGTGTGGAAAAAGATATACACTATGTCTAAGTACATAGCATGTATCTAAAAAAGGCAAAAACATCTTATAATTTGGAATATATATAGGGAGTAGCTTTTAAATTATTCTACATTTTTTTATTCCTTCATTTTTTTTTCAACTGTTCAGGTTCAGTTTAAGTTCCAATAAGATATCCTAATGCATTAGGAGTTTAGGACATAGAAATATTCGGTCACTGGAACACTGCATGATGAAATAATGTACTCCCTCTGTTTGAAATTACAATCTTATTTCGTTTACATGCCATTGACTACTGATTACTCCATTAACACATATTTTTTGATACAGCCAAATTGTTTTCATTAGATTCATGTATTAAAAAAAACACCTGCTTATGATTATAAGATAAAATATTAATACAGTAATTCCTCTTCATTTTTCCCCTAACAAAGCAAATTGTAACATGCAGAAAAAGTAGAGACTAGTAATTTACAACTGCTGGTAGATACTCACCTGAGAAAGATGTTTAGCAGATCAAATGTGCTAATTTGAGCACGCTATTGTGCTATTGAAGCATCCTCATTCTTTTTAGATGCTTTGCTGGAAGCATGCATTCATCATGACAATTTTCTGTCTAGATAGACTTTTTTCAGATTTTGAAAGGCATATGCTTCAAGGTGAAGGTGTATCCAATTATTCACCCAGTTGATGCCCAATATTAGCCCCTGAGAATTGAAATGCCAATTTTGTCTGACCTATTGTTTTTCTTAATTGGCTGAACCTAGTTTCATATCAGTGGGACTGTAGCTGAACTTATTGCAGCCACATTATAGTTTACCTTCATTTTCTTCTGGCTACTTGCTACAATATTGTCTTCATTAAAGAGAACTGTAATTTTTTGATAAAAATATTTGCAGAATTTGCTTGGAATTTACACTTGCTTAGTTCAAGTTTAGGTGTTTGGAGTATATATATATGTCTCTGAAATAATCTCCAGGCTATGGTTTATTGCTGCTCTTAGGTCTGTTATTAACCCTACTGAACCTTGCAGGTTTCCAATGGAGAGTGAAATGTGTATATGAATGGCGTTATGCTACAAAGATGAAAAGCTGAGTGGGCTTTTATTGTATTTGCCATGTGTGTATAATCTTGGTGGATATTTGGCAACCGAAGCAGAAAAAGGCTGCTCCAGCCAGTGTTTGTTTCAGTGATTTTGGGCTCTGTTTTCCACAGACAATTTAGTTAATGTTGCCCGGTTAGCTCTATGCTAGCTATTCAGGTCACCAACGTGCATTGTTTTTGTCACAGTATTTTTTTCATTTACCCATGTTGTCTGGAGCCCATGTAAGAGTGTTAGAACGTATAAAGCCTCAGGGTTCACATTTGATGTGGCGGTTCGCAGCTTTTTCAACCTTGCATGCACCATATGTTTCCCTTGTTGCAACAGAATTACAAGTATAGCTCTTGCCACTGAGTAGTGTGTTTCGCTGGATAATGACGGTTGAACATGTAGGCAGTTACGCCATTTGAAATTTAAATGGACTAGTAGGTTTTAAGGGCCGTTTGAATCCTTTGAATTTGGGGGTGGAATCTCAAACCATTAATAAAAATTAAAAAAAATATTTAGTTTGGAATTTGAGATTAATTACAACTATATTTACAGCCATTTTCGATAGTTTGTAAACTGAAATAAACTATCTGAAAGGGTGTTTTTGATCGTCATCTGTAATTCGGAAGACATCTATCTCCCAAAATACTATGAATTTAAGATATGTTTATTGTGAACTTTGAAAACCAATTGATCGAACTCCACCGGGAATCTCCGATTCCAAACTAAATAGATTTTCGCGAATTTATTAAGTAGCAGTCACCCGTTCCTAAATTCAAAGGATCCCAAAGCGGGCCCTAAATGATTTCATAAAAAATACATCGGAAAACATTGTTTTTAAAGATCTCAAAACTGAAGTAGAAATTAGTTCAAATTTTTGTGAAACAGTGGTCGTAAGTCTCCAAACAGTAGTAACTTCCTTTCCTATGAAACACTAGCGACTACGGCAATAATTCGTGAGGATGCATGCGGTTGTCTACTGCTAAAAACAGGTCGATGTAAGTGCATTGGTGCTACAATCGCGGTAACTAATGAATACTATGTGTAGTTCAATTATTTGTGCGCTAAGTTAGATTACCAGATTTTTTTTTTGACTACTGTAAAACACGGTCTAGTGGCCTCACATGTAAAAGGGTCATGGAAAAAAAGTGCAACTGAGTATCATTTCATTAAACAGTAATATTGACTCCTCATCATTCAGTCTCATGGATTCTCCAAACACCTGTTTTACCATTGCACACTTAATCTATTCCTGTGTTTTTTCCTACTCCTATGTTTTCAATTCCTGCTTCCAAACAGGACCTACATGTCAGACTCCCACCAAGACAGTGACAGCATCAAACATTAACTAACAGTGCGATTCAAATGGTGTTACATCCTGATGCAGGATACAGTATTAGACATCAGGGTCATGCAGGACGACGCTCAGCCCTTCTTTTCTTTCCTTTCCAGCTGCCTGCATCTCGAAACAGCCCCTGGCGAGGAGGGTGGTCGAACTTGCAGTGCATTTGCAAGTGCCAGACTTCATGTAGAAGGCACAGGCCTCAGCATCCTGCGTAAGCATCAGCACTGTGTTAACAAGCATTACATTTGTTAACATAAACAGAAGTAAAAAAGTCATAGAGATTTAGCTGAAAACAAAGTAAAAAAACATTATTTCTAATGACAATTAATAAAGTGATAATTCAATTGACGCTGTAACATTAAGGGGAGTTCTGTCAACAGGAAGTCATGCTCTTGTAATGCCAGCTTACAAGCAGATTGCTAGTTTGACATGCAAATTATTTTTGTCAACAAATTTAATGGAAAAAAAAAAGAGAGAGTTTGTTGTAGTCCGATTTGGCAGAAAACATCTTATGCCAGCCAAGTACAGGCCAACAAAACAAAATGGACACATTAATTTTCCCAGGTAATGCAGTCAAAGATGTGGCATTCAATTCCTGCCAATGCTTGGCAAGACATTATTTTTCTCTGATTTTTATTCAAGATCCAGTGTGCAAACTGACCAAAATCAAGCTCAGATCTTCATTCTTGGTTTAAAACAGTATTATCCCACAAGAACGATCAGAAAGTCATTAAAGTATCACAGACATGATATATCAGGATATTAGTTAGCACATAACATTTTACAATATGAAGCATTTAAGCTAATAGTAATAGTCTAGCATGTTACCTCTCTCCTTGGAAGGCCAATTGTCACAAGCTGCTGAGGATCCCCGTTTTCATTGGAATGAGGTGCAGACCGGGTCAATAGGGTGGTGAAACTTACATTTCTGAGAATACTTGCAAGATCCTGTCTTCATGTAAAACTGCACACACAAATGAGAAAAAAGGGCCAAAAGCTCTAAAATAAGCACAATAAATCAAGCACATAAAAAATGAATTGGACATTTAAGGAGACAGCTATATTACATACATCACAAACAGTTTCTCCAGGCCTTTGAGGATAGATCAGAGCCTGTGTTTTACAAAAGAAAGCGTGTAAATGTTATGTACATCACAAACACATTTGCCATTTTTAGACTCTTGGTCTCTACACATACCGCACGTGACTTCCATGAAAATCAAAGCTTTGCAGAAAATTTGCAGCCGGATTTAGCACCACTCCAGGGACAATGGGTGCTGGAAAAGGAAGAAGTGGGGCCATAAAAGATATATCCGTAACTGCACACACAAATCAATATCATCAGAGGGGGTGGGGGTTAATAAAACATTGGAAGGTCATAATGGTAAGGTCATAATGAAGTTGATAGGTACTAGTCCTAACATTGAAAATGGAATGAGAAACATTTTGTGATTGCTGCCTGAAAATTTATGTTACAAAGGTCATGGTATTTTAGCATGAAGTCCAAAAACAGACACATGGTATTAGTCACAAGTGCAAGAAACTATTGGTATAATCCTTAAAACCTAAGCTAATGAGTAAATGATACTTCAGGAAAAAATTCCAAGTGTTTATCATAGCTTCACTATATGCCACACGTGCAAGAAATTATCCATATAATCCTCAAAACCGAAGCTAATGAGTAAAATATACTTCAGAAAAAATTCGAAAGTGCTTATCATAACTTCACTATATTCCAATCAGGTGCTTCAATTACGTAACAAAAACATAATATTAGAAACTCTGGTGCCATTTCTATACTATTAAGGCTTTTAAGGACCTTTCATGTTTACAAGGTCACTACAAGCTATGCTTTTAACATGATTTGCAAAATGGCAAGTCTGGGCATATATTGCAAGCTAAAGTATAATTTGATTAGAGTGAGCTTCCTGCTGATGTTTTTTTTATAACAAACAAACTTTATTAACTTAGCAGCACGAGACTGCTATGTGGGATAGTTTCTCTATCCTTCAGGAAGTAACACAAATGGAAACAGAACAAAAATGACCCATAGGATACCATGAAAATTTAACTCGACCAAATGATTAGCTATGAAAAGAACAGACCTGGCCGATCAGGATGGTTGAAGCGACAACTAGAACCATATTTGCAACTGTAAAGGTGCAAAAGGGAAAATGTCAGATCCCTCCAAACTTATATGCACAAGAGGTAAATTCATCTTAGCAATCCTGCTCGTGAAGGAAGGTACCTGCCTGTCTTCATATAAAATGAGCAATCCACTTCACCCTGCAATATGGGGAGAAAATGTGTTGAGCAAGCTATTTGGGTACAGTCAATGCTATAGTACTAAACTAAAGCGATATGTGAAGATACAGTAGCAAACAAACTTTGGTAGATATATTTTACTAAGAAATAAATAGGAGTTGTCGAGATAACAATCATTATTCATAACTTTTATACACCAAGTCTGGATTACTGACACAATTTGCACTAAGCATAGAACAGACTTTAGCTTTAGCCTTTTTGCGTATATTTTGCAACATATTTATTGATATGGTATTATGGTTTCCAAATAAAAGACGTGAATAAAACTGAAATTTGTTTTATCTAGTGCTAAATAAAAAGAACTAAAAAGTTTACTGCTCTAGCTAAAAGAACCATTTGGTAAATACATACTGATCTTAAAGGAAGCCCCTTTTGCATTATGCGCCTCGGCTGGGGCAGTTGGTGCATGTGTCTTAGCTGGAACTGAATCATCTGCTGCACCAATGCGCGCTGCTGCATCAGTTGTTGCTGTATATATTGTTTCCTTTGCAATCAAAGGTGGTGACTTAGTATCCTTTTTGTTTTGGATGATTGAACTTGCAAGTGGCACCAAATCTGCATTTGCCTGTTTTTGCATAGAACTGAAATATAGGACACTCAAGAAATGAAGGACTGTGCCATGAGAAAAAAAAAAATTGACAGCAACAGAAGATCTTACCGAACAAACAGGTTCAGAAGGCCTCACTGGTAAGACAGCTCTACCAGCGATTAGTAACTGTTGCATTTCAGGAAAGCAGCCTTTGAGACTCTCAGAGAGTCGAAAAAATTAGCAATCTAGTGAACAGATATAATTAACTTACTTCATTTTTTCTTCCTGTTACTAATGCATTCACCATTTCCTTGGGATGGTTGAACTTGCATTTAGATTTAAACTTACATCCACTATTCAATAAATACTGCAATGTTGATAACAATGATATGAATATATCGGTCAGACAGATTCTAAAACTAGAATATGGTATGCTTACAGGACAATCTGGTTCCCTGGTCGCTCAGGATAAGAATCTTCAACATTTTGGACCTGTAAAGGGAGTTTAAGAAAAGCCAGAAAGAGAATCCGTCAGAGGATACAAGACAGAAGGCACAGCTACATGATATAAGAGATTATTTCAGAAGGCATCAACTATGAAATGGAAAATAAAAAAATAGCAAGGAAATATTCAAAGAAGTTGATACAGAAACAACATTGTCTTGGAAATGTAACTTTCTTTTAGCTAGGCGTGCCCCCGCATGAATTGTTGCTTTTTGCCAATGTTTATAATTATAAGCACCTTAGCAGCTCAAGTATTTGTTAAACATTATTTAATGGGAGCAACAGCAATAGTTATTGCAGTGAGAGTAAGGCTCAGGCACACAGTTTTGTAAGCAGATGCAAATGTGCAAGGAGTCACTGGCCCAGCATGGTGAGGCTAGAATAAATTTGAGGACTGGAGTCACTTAGTGTGTCGAACTAAAAGTGGCATACTAATTATTTGAGCCTAAATGTGTCTGTGGCAGGACAGTGAGTGGGAGGAGGCATGCAAATCAGCAAGAAAAGAAAGCAGCTAGGTAGGAGTTAGAGAACAAAAAAATCTAGGCAATGTCATATGAATATGGTGAGAGGGAGCATCCAAACAATAGTCCCTATCCAGAACAAACACCGCTCTGTCCCACCCAGATCTCTCACATCCCAATAGTTTGAGGAGGCATCAGTGATGCCCAGGTCCCATGACTGCCCCAACACCTAGCCACCTAGGCGATGACTTAAGAACCATGTTGTGTAGAGATGCAAACATTAGGATGGTATTCATAAAGTTAACTATCTTAAACACGACCTATAGTAGCCAGGGCAATAGCTTAGCTGTACTGTTGAATAACACGGAGTAAAACTAGAGTTCCAATTTTCATGGGAAACATTAGGGCTTGTTTGGATGCAGTATCCACCTCAACCCACGTGTGTTGGAGTGGATTGGGGTGTGTAAAGGCTGTCAAGAAAAGCAATTCAGAGGGGCATCATGGACAAGAGATGTGAGAGGAGTCAAGATATATGCATGAGATGGGAGGGAAAAAATGAACATCAGGAGTAAATTAGGAAATCTTCAAGTACCAACCTGTCAATAACGGAATTAAAGAGAGCATTGAACAGGTTACATGTACCCTTCCAAAAGGAAGAGTCAGCACATACCCACACAAACTCAAGCACAGACACACCACACATTCCGGTGAGGAATATCTGAATGTGATTTAAAACCACAATTTGCCTAAACATTTGTTCAGCACATTTCTACATGGTGGTAAGCCATGTCCTATTGATGAGCTGTTTCGTCAATTAGCCCAGTTAATGGCAAAATGGGAGGTGACTGACTGTTTACTTTACAGTTTAGAATTTAGGTGCAAACACTATTTAAATATAAATGAACCTTTTTGGTCATGAACTAAGTGGAGGCATTTCTTTTTATTAAAAGAACAAACAAAGTATTTTACCACCCCCTCTGTTCCACTTTGCATGCTACGTCTCCTAAGTGGTTGGATCTATAACAAATACATGTGCCTATGTGAAAAAAAAAACAGCTAGGAGGAATAAATAAAGCTTAAAAATCCAGGTGGTCTCAGTCGAGCATGATTAAATGGCTGCCCTGCAGGCTGCAGCTAGCTGCTCCAGCTTGCTTATTAGACCCAGGTTTCAGGTTTAGGGTTTAGGTCACAGTCATTTTCGACCCAGCATTGTACAAGCCTCTCACAAGTAACATACATCCCTCTACCCCCCTTCCTTGACCTCATTGACCCTGAAACTTCATGACTATGGTTTAACTCTTCAATGCAGGAATTGAGGCCGCTACATGTGTTCTCACATTATATTTTTGTGGCTAGCCCTGCTAACAGTAATAAAACATGGTTTTGAAAATAACATAGATAACTCCATAAAGGTATGTATAAAAAAATTTAAAAATAAATAAGTACACTACAAGTAACATTTTAAATAATAAGATGTATATATTGCTACAAATAATAATGACAGATAGTCACCTCTTTCCAGTTGGGAACCCCACCCTCTGGAACCCATTGTGGATGGTCAAATCTGCAGGTCACTCCATATGAACAGGTTCCAGTGCTCATATAGAAGGCACAGTCCTTTTGCCCCGTCGTTGTGGATATATAGGAAGGCTGCTTTCAAGCCTAGGGCGTTTAGCCATTGTATTTGATGAATATAAAGCCTCACTCTGGCCAACAGTACTATGACTTCCCATAAAAAGATTGGTGATAGAGAACTATAGTATATATACAAAAAAAAACTTTATAAGCCAGCTATATTAGGTAATCATATACTGAAAATAATAATAATGTACTGAAATGAATGAAAGCACAGTTATTAAACAGAGTACTACTAAGATAAGGGAAAATCCTAGCTCTAATGCTGTCCGAGAACCTCTTAGTGCTGCTACTCACTTGAAAAGAACTGCAACAGTATAACTTTCAGTAGAGTGGGCAAGAATCAAGTGCATTTACAGTCCATAGCTAACCTCAAAATTGGCTTGATTTATTGGTAGAAACACAGTGAGAACATTTTTACATTCAAAATCAGACGGCAAAAGGTCTAAACTCCAAGTATTATGTTTTCTGGTTCAGCTAATCTCCACTGGTTAGTAATTACCAAAGGCTCTGCCCTGTTCAAATATCATTACCACCTTTTTTCATCCTCTGATCCTTCATTGCTAAGCTCATTCACTAAGAACCCTCCACAAAATGGTCTAATTCTACAATGTGCATTGCATCTACCAAAATATCAGACGAAGTCAACAACTGAGGACATGGAAATTATGATACATGCCCATATAACTTGAAGGAAATACCACTATGGCACTATCAATGCTTGTTTTGAGCAATTTCTGTCCTTAATTATTCTCACGATTCCACACAGCATAATAAAATTGTTCATAAGTTTATATATATACAAGATAGCTAGATCGGTACGAGCTCCATTAACACTAGCAACTCCCAGCATAAGCTCCCAGTCCCACAGCCAAGTCAATTGATCTTCAAACTATTAGTTTCAGACAAAAACAAGCAGCCACACGTCCATACACTGTGGCAACCACAACCAGGAAACAAATCACCCATGCATGGATCGGCTAAAATACAGCAGCATTGTCCGACGAACACACGGGGAAACTCCTCATACCAACCAAAACAGGGGAGGGCCGCTCTCACCTTCCGCGGATCGTCTCGTGCCGACATACGAGTCGAAGGTGTCGACGTCGGCAGAGGACGAATAAGGTGGTTGGGTGCCGGCGTAACGGGACGCGATGAGGTCGAGCTCAAAGTCCGAAACACGCGGCGGCTGCGGCGGCGCACTGTCGCCGTCAGCGAAGGCTCCGCTGTAGTACGGGTTGTAAGGGTCCGACATCGTCGGCGGCTAGGGTTTCCGCGCTTTCCGCACGCGCTGCGCTGTGGGGAGAAAACCGCCGCTATCAAGGGGAAGGCTTTATCGGACCGGAACGCAGACGCACTCGGCACTCACACGAAAACTGTTCCGCTCCTTCCCTCTCTCACTGTTTGTTTGTTTTCTCGCGGTTCAGATTCTTTAGATAGAAATACAGCGTTTTCATTTTCATAGCAAAATTAAACGAGCATTTTCCCAATTTATTTTCATAATAGTTAAATGAGCTTTTCCAAATAATTTTTAATAACTTACATGCCAAAAGTCCTCTTTTTCGTGCACATGTGCTAGACAATTTTTTATCTAAAAGAACAAATATCCTTAATTGGATAGCAATCTAAAAAGATCTTTAATAGACGTATAGTCAATTCCGCTAGAACCTGACAAACACAAAGAAAAATAAAAATAGAGAGAAGAATTAATAGTTAATTTTAGACAACGGAAAAAAAACATTATTGAAAGTGTGTCGGCTACCTCACGAGCGTGAACGGAGGGGCTTCGCTAGCCCGACGGGTGTAAAGGAAGGGGAGCGAGGGAACGAGGAACAGTACGGGCATCCACATCCGCACAAGGGCATGGGGAGCAAAGCGTCGATGTCCTCGCCGTCGTGGGCAACATTTGATTTCATAGGTGCGGAGGGAGGCATGGTGGCAGCTTTGCATACCTATCAAAGGGGAGAGAGAAAGAGATGAACAAAGGGAGAATGAGCCCAATCAAAGGAGAACAAGTCAGAGGATGACGTGCAGCCCCCATCTGTCCGTGTCTCATCCCATCTAAACCTAGCACTTCAACCAAACAATAAGCGTGGGGTAAAACCTAACTCCTAACCAAACAAGAATCAAGTCCAACTCATTCCTAAAAACATGGTTAGATTTAGCCCTTCGGATCCCTAAACCAAAACAAGTGCTTAGAGAATTTGAACAGTGGTGTGATGATGGTGCCACCAAAGGTGATTATAGAAGCTACAACCGAGGAAGAGGCAAAATTGCTAAACTCATGGTGAGCAAGAGCACCTATAAGAAACTGATGAGAAAGGTAAGGCAACCTATGCCGCTAGCTCATCGAGGTTAGCCCGAGGTCAGCCTCGCAAGATGAAAGATGAGGCTAGTGCTATAGTGGTTTTTTTCATTCTAAAGGCTTATACAACAACCTAACTTCGTTGAAGAACAATGATATCTCTCACATGTTCTATTTGTTTGTTTCATCTGTATGAAACCTACCAAAACATTGCCATGTGGCCTTGACTGAAGGAAGATGTCGTTTTCCAACTATCCTTCTTTTACAATACAATGAATAATTTTATACATCGATGATTTTCGATAAATCTGGCTTTGGGGTATATTTAAGAAAATGCCTAATTTGAACATATTATTTTCCTTTCCTTAGCACATTATTTGAAAAAATAGATTTTATCTTGAAGAGTTTGTGGTGTCAGGCTCAGGACTCCCTTGTTTTCTGTAAGCTGGTGAACGTTTTGTCATTCTCAATCTCCCACATATACTATGACGATTGATCCTACTGTGTTTTCATCATAACACAATCTAAGTTAACACCCTTGATCTATTTTGCTTTTTGTTAGGGGATAAGTAATAAAATATAGGCCCTTATACTAGTAGAAATTTGGGTTGATGCTTGTCTACTGTTCCGCACAATTTGTTTGGTAAAATGTGTGACACCATCACCTTTTTTTTTTTTTTTTTTTTTTTGATACCTGTATTCTTGGAAAGGAAGAAATACAAATTTGCCTTTGCCTCTCTCCGCGAGGATACATCCACAGCTGTCCTACCCATCTTACACAAAAAGGTCCTTGAAAAGAAAAAAATACATTGGAAAAACCCCTGTGCTGCCCAACTCATATTTGCCATTTGCATCGACGCGGCGGCCGAGTTAGCCTAAAGGCGCCATATACTTCATCTACGAACTTCGTTGAAGAACAATGATATCTCTCACATGTTATATTTGTTTGTTTCATCTGTATGAAACCTGTCAAAACATTGTCATGCGGCCTTGACTGAAGGAAGATGTCGTTTTTCCAACAATCCTTCTTATACAATGAATAATTTTATACATCTCATGTATTTGTTCGATTTGATCAGGACACAAGCGTGGTGGACGTGCGCGACGACCACAGAGCAAGCACAGCGCCTACGGCCGGAGTAGCTGTAGTTGACGGGGAGCAGAGTCCGGAAGAGCAAGGGACGGTAGCCAGCCATCCACCGCGAGTTGAAGTCGAATCGGAGTGCGCGCGGCGAACTCAGCAGCCAGACTGACGACGAATGCGGACGAGCAGGACCTCGTGCGCGGCGAACTCCGACCGCCGGATAGGACATCGCTTGAGGACGAACAGGGCGGGGAGCGGCGTCGAGAGTGGAAATCGAAGTCAGACGAACAGCTGGGGCGTGCGTCGAGTGCGGATGGGCAGGAGGGCGCGCGGCGAACCCCGGCAGCCGTAGTGGTCGTTGATGGAGACAAACAATGGGGGCGCGGCGAATCCGGGCGCCGGAGTGCATGCCGGCGGCGAGCGCGGTCGCGCAACCGATCCCAACGGGGTGGTGAAAGTGAGGGCAAACAAAAAATTGGGCCTGAATGGATGAAACAGGAAGCAGATGCGCATGCGACCGATTCCACAGCATTGGAAGGAACGGAACTCAGAAAAAAGACCGGTCGGCCTGGATCTGGCCGGGCCTGTAAGGACTTTCCGTGGCCCATGAACGCGCAGGGTCATGCAGACAGCCAATTGGTTCTGGGTTGTCGTCCCCAAATTCTTTCTACCTGCTCCAGGCCTGCTTGACTGAACCTACGAAAAGAAGCCTGTCCACTATAGCATCCGACTTTCTGTAAACCCTAATACCACTGGTTGCTATCGACTCTGTTTAGCCCGCACTTCCGCTGCTATGGCCGCCGCAACCTTCTCCGCCGCCGGCCGCCGGCTCCTTTCCACCGCCGCGGCAGCGGCAGAGAAAACCGAGCTCCCCGTTCCTATCGCCCGTCTTCGCCAGCTCGCCCGCGCTGGCCGCTTCGAGGACATCGACGCGACCCTCGCGCCCGTGTTCCCCTCCCACTCCGTCGCCGCGCTCTCGGCCCTCTCCTCGGTGGGTCTCCCCGACCGCGCCTCCACGCTGCTCGGCACCATCACGTCGCCCACTACCGCGCACCTGAACGCGGTCCTCGGCCCACTCCTGCGCCGTCGCCGGCTGGCCAGGCTCGTGCCCTCCATCCTCGCGGCGCACGCCTCCATCCCGCGGGACGCCGTCACGGACAGCATACTCGCCAAATCGCTCTGCCTCACCTCCGGTGCCGACTCGGCGCTCCACCTTCTTCGTGAGCCTTCGTCGGGGCGCCGCCGTCGCTCCAGCTCTTCACGGCCATCATCGACTCCTTCTACAAGCAGCGTCTCCCCACCGCGCCGACGAGCTGTGGCGCGCCATGGTTCAGGACCACGGCATCACCCCCCGACACCGCCGCCTACAATGCCCGGATCACCTACAAGTCCACCAACGGCACCGTGGAGGAGGTCAAGGAGCTGATCCGCGTGATGCGCGAGGAGGCCAGGCTCCGGCCGGATCTGGTGTCCTACAACGCGCTTGATGCGGGCGATGGTGCGGCACAACAGAGTGGATGAAGCAGTGGAGGCGTACCGCGGCCTGGAGGCCGGGAAGGTGGCGGGCGTGGTGCCGGACTGCGGGACGTATACCTGCGTGGTGAGCGCGCTGTGCGGCGCAGGGCGGTGGTCGGAGGCGGAGGACGTGTTCTACGCTGGAGTGAAGCGCCGGAAGGTGGCCGACCTCGAACGGTGCGGGTGCTGGTGCGCGTTCTCAGGACGCTGGCAAGGGGCGAGCGGCCAGGCGGGTGGTGGTCGGTCTGCGCGCAAGAAGTTCCCGAGCAGTTCGACGGGCCGTGGAGGGAGCTTGAGGAGGTTGCTGGGCTGAATTCCACCGGAAGGAGGACGTGGAAGACGGAGCTGACGAGAAGCCTGCGGTGACCATGGCCGCCGCCGTGAGCGTTTGTGGTTGTGGCAGCTGGCAAAGTGGTGAATCATCGGTTTAAATAGGGCAGCATTGCATGATCAATCGAATAAGCAAATTCATAAAACTACAAGAGCATTTGTGTGCTAGCTACTGTTCTTGATAATTTTACTCGTTTATTAATAGCACTATAGTGTATTATAATCTTCCAGTATCTCACTGATGCGATAGAACAATTGCTGTTAGAGCCAAGAAATCGGATTGTGTAATGCCGTCGGTGTGGGTGGCGAGCTTGAGTCGCCGGCGACCCTGCTTCTGAGATCCGCCTTGTGGCCCGACTCGCCACAGCTTGAGGCATCGGTTCCTTGTACTCGGTGGTGACTGGTGAGCGCCATCGCTTCTTCGCCGTTGCCAAGATCCGCTTTGCCGCCTGAAATTGTATGCCTGGGGTTGATGCCTGCACTAGACAGCTTTGCCTAGGAGCATAGCAAACAGCCCCTAATGCATGTTGGAGTATGCTGTACATTCACTAATTAGTATGACCTGGTCTATAAAGTGCTCAATGTTTTGGCATTTGGTTTTCAATTCAGCATTTTGTCAATAGCAGTATTTTTAGTTTATTTGCATTTCAATTGGAATGTTTTTTTTCTTATTTAGTTGCTATAATTTGGAAATAGGCCAAATATTTGTGTTGATGTTTATTAATTTCATATGCTTTGTAAATGAGCTTGGTGCTGCATTTGCAAATCATCGGATGGTTTCTAATTAATGATGAAGTGCATATCTACAGTCAAGTATCAGATTAAAGTGAATGGAGCTTTGTCAAAACCTTTGTGCCAGAGAGAGGTCTCAGACAGGGAGATCCTTTGTCACCCTATTTGTTCTTGATTTGTGCAGAAGGGTTTTCAGGTTTATTGAATAGAGCTGAGGAAGATGGCCTGATTTCTGGAGTTAAAATCTGCAGGGATGCTCCAAGCATTTCTCACCTTTTTGGCGATGATTCTCTTATTTTGATCCAGGCAAAAGGGGAGGATGCTACACAGCTCCGGAGGATTCTGGAGCTGTATGAACAGTGTTCTGGTCAGATGATTAACAAATCAAAATCAGCTGTGTTGTTCAGTCCAAACACACCAGATAATATGAGAAGGGATGTGAAGGATACTTTGAGTATTGAGAAGGAGACTATAAATGAGAGGTGTGGAAAAGGATACAGTGTTCTTTGCTTACTTAAAAGATAGAGTATGGAATACAGGGTTGGAAGGAAAAATTCCTATCCTGGGCTGGGAAGGAAATATTGATCAAAGTGATTGCTCAAGCTATCCCAACATTTGCCATGGGATGCTTCGACATCATCAAAAGCTTTATGTTCAAATCAGTACAATGATATGCAGATACCGGTGGAATCAACAAAGGCAAGCATAAAATACATTGGCCAAGTTGGGAGAAAATGATTAAACCAAAAAAAGATGGTGGACTAGGTTTCCGGGACATCCATGGTTTCAACATGGCGATGTTGTGTAAGCAGGCTTGGAGACTTTTGCAAGAACCTGAGTCACTTTGTGCGCGTATCTTAAGAGCCCGATACTTCAATGGACGCTCCTGTCTTGATGCAGTGCCGAAGCAAGGAATGTCATACACATGGAGGAGCATTCTTAGGGGTTTGGAGCTGCTCAAGCAGGGAATGATTTGGCGAGTTGGCGATGGGGAAGGGCTGAATATGTGGACTGATCCATGGGTACCCAGAAATAAGTTGGGAAGGCCGATTACACTGAGAGGGTCAAACCTGATGACAAGCGTCTTGGAGCTGATCGACCCGGTTATTGGAGGCTG
The DNA here is from genome assembly GCA_015847255.1 of Hyparrhenia diplandra. Classification (NCBI taxonomy): domain Eukaryota; kingdom Viridiplantae; phylum Streptophyta; class Magnoliopsida; order Poales; family Poaceae; genus Hyparrhenia; species Hyparrhenia diplandra. The sequence continues at coordinate 70,731 of JADLZK010000288.1, read as the reverse complement.
GGATGAGCAGCTGGTCCGCGACACCTTCTGGGATATGGATGCTAACTTGATACTCGCCATTCCTGTTAATGGTGCTTTAAAAAAAACAAAGCTGCCTGGCACTTAGACAAAAAAAAGGCAAATTTTCAGTTAAGAGTGCATATAAAGTCTTCAGAGCAAACAATGTACAGAACTGCCAGTCTGGGGAGGCCTCATCATCAAGCCTGGACCCTGGCCTTGTTTCGGTTTGGAGTAAGGTGAAGCACTTTATATGGGGATTTTGTCATAATAGTCATCCCCCTCCGTGCTAACCTGAGAAGAAAAGGCATGGCCGTAGATGGAGATATGCAACAGGCTTGACTAAGATGGAGCCTATATTTCAAATGCAAGTAAGCTATCAGCAGAGAGAGACACCATGGGTAGTAAGCTATCAGCGAGAGAGGTCACTGAATACATTATGAACATGAAAGAGAAGGAGAGGGTTTTGTGTTGTTATGTTCTTTGGCTATGCTGGTCCCAACGTAACAGAAGACGGGAAGGGGATCGTGCAAGTGAACCAGCTGGCCTAGCGCACAGAATCCAGGCCATGGCTGCCGAATGGCAACAACAGGAGACTTAACCTATCATCAGGCAGCCAGAGCCAATTCCCAGATGGGAGAGGCCAACTGAAGATCGTGTGAAAGTAAACTGCGATGCAGCCTATGACCAAGTGACCGGCAAAGGTGGTTGGGGTTGTATCATGAGAGACTCATCTGGAGATGTGATCAGTGCACACCGCGGGCGAGCAGGAATGCTGATGCATGCATTGCAAGGAGAACTTATTGCCTGCATACATGGCTGAGCGATGTCTCCAATCTTGTCGAAGAGGTGCGTAGCCTGCTAGCCTGGAATTTTATTTCATGGAGTATGCAACATTGCCCACGTTTATGTAATAGGGTAGCCCATGAATTGGCTAGTCCTGGTAGTTTTGTGATCCGGATGATGAACTGATGTTAGTTCATATACCGCACACATTCCTTCTGTAATAGCTGAAGATTCAGCACCTTTTGATTAATGGAAAACGAGCTTTCCCTAAAAAAAAAAAAAAAAAAAAAAACACGTTCGCCGCCGGTAATTGGACCAAGTTGGTTTCAGGTCATTTTTTTATTGATAAAAGTAATTGATCTAGACCAAGTCTGAGAATTGCAGGAATTTGATCCTTTTAGCACCACTTGATCTGAATCTGAGACATGGAGTTTTTTTTTTTCTTTTATTTCCTATATGGATATGGAAAGGCTTTTTTTTTTCTTTTATGAAGTAAACTAAATAAAACATCAATTTTAAGCTCTTAATTTTTTTTCCTACATGTGTAAATATAGATATGAAGAAATCCTTATTAACTATTAGAACGGACACAAAAAAACAAATTTTATGTTCCTAAATGACCTATTTTTATAAATCCATATTCCCTCTGTCATATGGCCCGTATCCCTAGAGACGGGCCAATCGGGCCCTAAGAGCAGCTCCAAGTGATCCCCAAATCGAACCGCGGAGTCGCTCAATCGAACCAAAAACATTGGAGGGGTCGAACCATGATGTCGGACTAGAGAACGAACTCCCGAGATGGTTCGAACCAAGTCATATAAAATTTTGTTAGCCATACAGGAAGCCGAGAAGATGAAGCAAACCCCGAAGTTGTTGGCGCTGACAACGGAGAGAAATATGCTTTCTAAAATTGCTTGGACCCCACAAAAGCGACATTCATGCTGGAGATATCGAACTCTCCCCTCGGTTCGGCTTGCATGGATTTCTCGGTTCGCTCTAGGACCGAGGTGCCGTAAGGAGGGGCGCCACCGCCGCACGCCGGACTTGCCGATCCGTCCCCAGGTGTGCTTAGGGAGTCGAGGAGGCGCCCCGACCGGCCGCTGCCCCGCCACGCCGACCCCATCACCCCTACAATGGAGTTCTTGTCGGTTTATTTAAATCAGTCGTTAAGATAGAAAAATTAAGTTGTTAATGGAGATTTAATTCAATAAAGATCTCCTAGTTTGCTTAGGAGTAAGTCTTGATGGGACTACAAATAACGAGGATTATACCCAATTAAACTCAAATAATAGAAAGTGCAAAAGCTCCCAATTCTCTTGCCCTCCCCGCACTTACGCCCTGAAACCCTACACCGCCGTAGTCGCTCCCCACTCCGCCACCCCCGGCCGCCGCAACCCCCCGCCGTTTTCAAGCCTCCACGGGTCGCCCCTTACACTTGGTATCCGGAGACTAGTCAATCTTCCACACCGTTGCAATGGCAACAATAGCACTTCGCCAAGGGGGTCACCACCAAACTAAAACGTCGAGAAGGATCGCTTCTACGGACACGATCTTTGGCAAACAAAAAACGGCCAAACAGATCGAAAGCAAGATGGCGACCAAAGTGGAGGAAATATGTTTTTAATTTTTTGACAGTATACGAATCACAAGTTACGTTTTTTTTTTCGTTCCAGGAAATATGTTTTTATTTTTTATAAATTTTTTTGCGCATTCCTCCGTTCCATGTATATTGCTATAATAACTGTTCAGTCCTGGTGCTGAGACATCGCTCGTCCATCTGACGACTGACGGCAGCGCGCCCGCCTGCGAAATAAGCTCCTCGAGGGAGCCAAGCCCAGAAGACGATGCTGCCCCGCGTGCCCATCCGCCTCGCGCCGCCGCCGCTCGTCGGCGCCCTTCGCGGCGTTTGCGCCACCGCGCTGCCGCAATCCAAGCCCCCACCCGAACCCCTCTCGCCGTCCGACCTGGACGCGATCTCCGCGCTCCTCCCGCGCCTCCTCTCCCGCGGGCCACGTCCCGGCCGCCGGGCGCCTCCTCTCCGCGGCGCTCCTCCTCCCGGGCTCCCAGGACCGCCTCCCGCTCGGCCCCCCCGCCGCGCACCTCGCCTCGCTCCCGACCCTCTCCGCCGCCTTCGCGCTCCTCACCGCGCTGCGCCACCACCCTGCCCGCCCCCTCGCCGCAGCTCCTGCTGGCGTCGCCGCTGCTCGGCAGCCTCCTCTCCCCTGCGCCGCGCGCGCGACGCCTCCCTCCGTGCTGCGCTGGCTCTGCCGCCCGGACTCCCCGCGCCGGCCCGACGCCGCCACCTACGCTGACGCCGTCGTGGGGCTCTGCCGCCTTGAGGACCCCAGGGCCGCGCTCGCCGCGCTCAGGGAGATGGCGACGGACGGGTTGCAGCCCACGCGTGAGCTGCGGGAGGCCGTGCGGGACGCGATGCTGCAGGACGCCAGGATCGAGGAAGCGTGGGCGCTGGAGGAGGCCATGCGCCAGCCCGAGGAGACGGGGAAGCTGGTGGAGCTCATCGACGAGCTTCTCTCAGCGTGGGAACCCTGAGCCGTTGGCGGCGAAGAACAATGCACACGGATTGAGCTTTTTATGCTCGTGTACGTTGAATGCACTGCAAGAAATTCCGGTGAAGTCAGAAATTTTTTTCTTGAAATTGATACGATAATTTGAGTATTGCCATCCAAGAACATAGCACAAACACTTTCGCATAATTCTATCAAGCAGTGTGATTACTGCAGCATTTGAGTTCATCAGATACCTAAATCATATATCACAAACAGTTTCGCATGATTACTCCAGCATTTGAGCTCATCAGATACCCAAAACATACCAGAGTGTTCATACTGTCATTTGTTTGGTAAATTGTTAGTACTTTCGCATGCGCGCGCGCGCACGCACACACAAAAAAAGAAGCTACCGAAACAGCAGCACACATGACTGCAGCCCTGCAAGTTGATGCTGGTTTGCTCTCGAAGCTTTTGCTCGATTCGGATTTTATTGATACTGGTTGCCGTTGCTGTTGTGTATTTACGTTTTCAAATAAGTAATCCATAAATTTAGAAAAGCATATGCCATCCGTTCTGATGGCAGCTGGTTGCAGTTGTGTATTTACATTTTGAAATAAGTATATAGTCCATAAATTCAGAAAGCATATGGCAGCTGGTTGCTGTTGTGTATTTACATTTTGGAATAAGTATATAAATTCAGAAAGCATATGCCGTGCCTTCTGATGGCAGCTGATTGACTGTAGTCGACAATATGGCTTCTGCTGGTGTGTTTAGAGCCCCAATTTTCCTCCAAAATTTTCTCCATTCTCATCACATCCTATCACATCTAAAACATTCAATCCATCTAAAAAAAAAACGGCGTAGGTATAAAATTTAGGTAAATAAAAAACTAATTGCACAGTTTAAATGCATATCATGGCGATCGATTCTTTTAAGTCTAGTTTACGCCATGATAGGATAATATTTACCACTAACAAACGAAACGTCTTCTCACGATTGTGCGATGTGACATGCATGTCCCGTCCCCATCCGTCTAAAAATTTTTGCCCAAAATTTTGGGATCTAAACATTGGGCGCTCAATACACACTATTTCAAATTAAAGAAAAAATTGGAACCCTTAAAATCAAATAGGCAAAGCGGACAGGATAGCTACCTACTGTGGAAGACGTTATTGGGCGTGTTTAAGGCTGCTAAATTAGACTAGATCCACAGTCGTCCCACCATGAAAATCGAGAAAATCAGATCTACCGTCGTTCCACCGGAGAATCAAGAAAAACAACTAGTTTGGTCGTCCCACCATGAGGACCGATAAAACCTGACCTGCAATCGCTCCACCACGAGAATGAAGAAAATCACCGCTAAAAACAATCAAACCGCCTCAACAAGGAACGAGAAAAACACACGACAGCGTATATTTTGTATCACAGGGTGGAGGTCGCCACGCCGCGGTCCCAAACAGGCCATAGTGAGTTATGAACAACCGAAATTTTGGCAAATATAACTGCAGCATTCAGTAAAACCCACGATAGCTTTACAAGACAAGTCGTCTAGCAAGCCCTCAAGATGGATTGGCATGTCGAACTGATATGATCATGCAGCAGAGCAACAACTTATTTGCGCACAAGCACAAAAAACTGTCCAAAATCAAAATACAGACTTGCCTAATCTCGAAATACTCTCTTGCACTGCTGCTCATTTTTAAGCATCAGCTCTAGACCTCACTGAAAACCTAATTTAAGTACCCAAAACATTCGGATTTTCTTTAAGATATACAGCATGTAGACTCTTCTGACCCAAATCTGCTCCATTTGCTTACAGAAGAGGGTAGAGATGAAGACAGAAACCACTATCTCGCGCCTTCGAAAAGATCCAGCTCGGTTCCTTAACTAAAAACCACCGAACGAGCACTATCCCCAGCAGACAGTCCACATCGAAAGCACAAGAACTTTTTCTTCCTCGAAATGACCATGATGATAGTCAAGCCAGCCACGACAAAAACTGATGCATTAGGAGCCGCAAAATTTGAAGTAAATAGTTGCAAATCCGTGATCCATCCACTGATGCTCTAAGCATGCACACCATTGCCATTGGCATAGTATGTTCCGTTTGAGAGACCATTGGCAAGCTTTTTTGGGTGCCCATTTTGGTGTGCCGTGGATGTATACGAGCCATTGCTCAGAACAGGTTTAGCTGAAACAACATGACCATTGCAGCAGTCTTGCAGCACCCTATCCAACTGCCCAGATGCAGCCGCCAATTAGTCCTGCAGAAACATAAATTTAGTTATGATACCATGTAAAGTACAGCACAAATGTTTGTGAAGTGAAAAGGTACAAAGTTTTCAGCATCAGATAGCATCTTACCCACAAATAGGGGAGAAGGTTTTGAAGGTCTTGACTTGAACTCAGGATGGAATTGTGCACCAACAAAATATCGGTGGTTGGGTATTTCAATAATCTAGAACATAGCAAGTTGATTAAGAGACAAATTTCATGAAAAAAAATGTAAAGCAAGTCTCAGTTCAACTCGAACCTCCATCCTCCTTCCAGTATCATCTTTGCCAACAAACTGAAGCCCAGCATTTTCAAACTCTGGAACCATATCAGGGTTCACCTGTGAAGCCAAAATTTCAGTCTAAAGAACATACAAGATGTATGAACAACATAACAGACAGAAGGCCCAGATTTAAATGCACATTTAGGAAACTGGTGAACTTCAATAAACAGACCTCATATCTGTGGCGATGCCTTTCATCAACATAAGTGACATTGCCATACCTAAAATGGTAAAAAAAAAAAATCAATGACTGGATAGGTTATAAAACTTCATTGAGGGGGTACAATGAAAATTAAGAAGGCTCTACAGGCAACTCACAATTTAGAAGACTTGCAATCAGAAATCTTAAAAAATGTCCTCCTTGATCCTAAGCGCATTGTCGCACCCATATGTGTTTTGGAACCCTACAACAAAATTAAATGCCAGGATAATCTGTATCAGACTGACAAAGGTTGCTCATTGCCATCGAAACACATCAGTGTGAAGCCTAATTTAAAACAATGCAAACCCATTAACAATTACCTCAGGCATAAAAATAACACAAGGGGTCTTGGTGTTTGGATCAAATTCAGTGCTGTTTGCATCAGTGAGATTCATGACATGACGGGCATACTCGACCACAGCAATCTGCATCCCAAGACATATACCAAGATATGGGACATTCTTTTCACGAGCATACTTAGCAGCCAAAATTTTCCCTTGAACACCTCTGTCACCAAAGCCACCAGGTACCAAAATTCCATCTGCCCCTGTAATGAGAAGTCTTCTTGTAACCATGATACTCACAAAATCAAATGTGATACGATTCCAATTTTCCATATCCTAAAAATAGTCCATTTGATAATAACTTACCTTCAATAAATTCCAGGCTGTTTTATATGCATCAGGTGCCTAGAATGTTTAGAAAGAAGCCAAGTAAAAAAAAAGCATTCACGCCAAGACTTAGCTCATTGAATACTAGACTAGCCAAACCTCAATTGCCGTGGAGTCCTCAAGATCGGTTGAAGCAACCCAATCAACAACAAGCTTCCTGCGGCAATCAACAGATGCATGCAAGAGGGCCTGCAAATTTTTTGCGACACAATAGTTATGCAATCACATTAGGAAACATTAAAAAAATCACTGCACCGACAAGTTGGCAAGCTCACCTTCAACACAGAGAGGTATGAATCTGATAAGCCAGTGTACTTCCCAACCATAGCAATCCTCACCTGAAATAGTCACCATTAGTTGCATGGAACTAAGGATGAAAAAAATTTAGCAAAGGACTGACTTGAGCAGAAAACACTAACAGTGTCATGAAGGGTATCAAGTATAGTAGCTCTTGCAACCCATTCATCTAACTTCGGCTCTCGCGCAATGCTGGAAATGTTATAGATAAATTAGTTTCTGGCACAAAGCAATGTCACATATTGCAGAGAACATACTAACTAGATAATTCAGGACCAACCTATCCACCCTTTCCAAATTCAGAACTTTGAGAATAGCCTCATGAGCCTTTTGGTCCTGCAGGGCACAAATAACATTTTAACACAGAATGTGAATTCCTAAACACAGAAATGACTCAGTCCAAAGAAAACAGATGTGCCTTACCCAGAAGCAACAAAGGAATGCGCCAGATATTGGAAACATCATACAAAGTGAGAATATTTGCTTCCTGCAAAACCAATGGTGAATTAGCTTCCTGGAGTAAAGTTGATACAGCATATGAAGCTTTTAATGAAAATGTTTCCCTACCGCACATGGCAAAACTGGGAGAGTTTCTCCCTTGACATTATCCTCTAATTCCTGTTATACACAATTTCAGTTATAAGTACTGTTAAGGAACTCAGTAAAGGTGATATTCTACCAATGTAAAAATAATTAGATTGATAACTAACCTTAGTACTGCGGCAAGCTAAAATATTTGGGGTGAGCCCAAGTCCCCTCAAACCACGCACGCTATGCTGGGTTGGCTTTGTTTTCTACATGAGCAAGCAACATAGATAAAAAATTAAGTCAATGGAGCCAATAAATTTTGTAGTATGATCAGTTAATAAACAAGAGAACATAACTAATGACCAAGAATACCTGTTCACCAACAACATTCAAAACTGGAACTAGACTGACATGCACCAAACAGAAGTTGCCAGGACCTGTCAAGTGTCAACCAAAACAGCATAAAAATAAGATCATCAATCATGCTTACTAGCAGAAGATGGACTGGAGATTGTATGTTTCATGATAAGTGTGAAGTTTCTCACCAACACGATAAGAGAACTGACCCAAAGCTTCAATAAATGGCATGGATTCAATATCACCTGCAGGTGTTCAGATTACAATCAATAACAGTAAAACCAGCTATATACTGTCTACTGTAAACAGCTATCGGCCCAAAAAGAACAAAAAGGAATGGTTATCTCATGCCACCTATAGTGCCCCCAGTTCTATCACACAGACATCAGCAGGTCCCTCCTTGCCATCAACTGGTATCATAGCAACACGCCGATCCACTCTTGTATGGCATTTGTGATGTGTGGCACAACCTTAAAAGTAAAATCATTTGGGCGATCAGTACTAGAACAAGAACACAAGCAGCAAGCAGAAGTTACAAGACAGATGAAACAAACATGAGTCCACAAAACATGATCCAAATACCTGGACAGTCTTTCCCAAGTATTCCCCTTTCCTCTCCTTGTCAAGTACAGACTGGCATAAACCGTTGAAAAAATATAAGCAAAATAAGAAGAAAAAAAAAAAGGCAGACCTTTATGCAGGGAAAAGCAACTGTATTTTCAATGTCCGTATACGACATTTTCATTGTTAACGTAAGGGCAACAAGGTGTCCTTTTTCCCCAATTGAGTACAAGATGTCAACACCAACATCTTGTGAACTATTTCATGTTCTGAATATTTGTATGACGAAGAATGTCATCATATGGCTATTTTAACAAACTGAAGTTATAATTATATGAATTTCAATACATATACCAATTTGCAATTCAATGCAATGAATTAAGGTTTGACAGAAAGAAAATATTATTGGTTATTCTTACCTGATAGATCTTTCCGGTGGTTATATTATTGTCCCGAGTAAGTTTAATGTCCAGAAACCTCTCATAATTACCAAGATCCAAGTCCACCTAAACGACGCAAAAAATAAGTACTTAAATTAGATGGGCAAACAAGTGTTTTGCCTAGCAAACTTTGACTTTGTGACATGTCAATATCAATACCTCGCCACCATCATCCAGCACAAACACTTCACCATGTTCAAATGGAGACATAGTCCCAGCATCGGTGTTAAGGTAAGGATCTGCACATATTCAGGTAATTCAATGAGAACATGTCAACCACATAAAGACAAACACAAGCAACTAATAATGCAAGTTATAGCTGGCTTGCCACCACCGATTTTACAAGGCAAAGGCCACAATCAGAGCATAAGTGCAACAACAGTACAAAGAGTGACAAGGCAACAACAGCAAAAACAAAGAAGGGTTTAGGTGGCACTGGATAAGCATAAGTATGGGCAAACAAAACATGTAACATTAGATTGAATTAAGTCAAAAGCTTCCAGAGTGTGGAGCTGGCATCCATAGGTTCGTGACCTGTCCATAACTAAATCAGCATTGGTGTCACGTGATATCTAAATCAGCATAGGCAAGCCCTCCATAGCATAATCTATCTGGAAGACAGAGACACGCATGGGAGGTGAAACCTAGTCTTCTCCAACTACCTTTTCCCCTGGCCACAGTATCGAGAACCAAAAAATGTGCTCAACTCTTGAGAGTCCAAGCAAATTTATGGGCATCCAACAAAGCCATATTTCTTGTCACAAAAGTGAACATTAATCCATTTCTGTTAAAAATAAATACTAAAGAGAACATATTGCCAGAGGCACTTGGCCGAGAATAAGCTCTGACCACCAACCAGTGAAGTAAAATAAATTACAAGGTTCTAGAATATCATGCAAATCATGAATGGACCCCCATTGTTCAAACTCCAAGGCTTTACGGCTCAAGCAGAAGATTCCCAAATCACAACTACAAGGTGACATCCCTCCGTAAACAATATCAGAGGACGGGAAACCCCCTTTGCACAAAGGGGTAGGTGCCCACCAACTATCATGAAAAATCTTTGAAGGAAAGAAGTACAACCTCTTTCACTGACAAGATTGGCAAACTTACCATGAAAATCAAAGACCGGTTTGACACCATATCCTCCTAACCCAACGAATACAACGGCAATAGCACTGAGCGGAAGGTTCAAAAGAGGGACTTTTCACCTAACTCAACCAGGAACCCGGGTCCTCCGCACACCAACTCCCACCCATCTTTTTTTTTTGCCGGCCGGCCCGTATTGCCGGAACGGATCGAGGGCTCAGAGCCACCCCCGGCCCTCGGTCAAATCCCACGGCGCAACCCTAACGCGCCGTTCCAGCTGGTCCGAAAAGGTGTGTTTTGAAACGGAAGGTGCGCGCGGTTCATTTGGGCAAGGAGGAGGCGGCGGCGGCGGGCACGTACCGATCTTAATGGACGTAATGCGGAGGCCGCACGCCTTGAGGATGACGCCGATGCTGCTGGCCGTGACGCCCTTGCCCAGGCCGCTCACCACCCCGCCGGTGACAAGGACGTACTTCATTTCGCCTTGTCCTGGAATCTCGGGCCCGACAAATCCGCCGCCGCCGCCGCCGCCCACCCTCCTCAATCCCCCGACCCGCGCGACCGTTCTGGGCGAGGAAACCGCGCGCTCGCACGGACACACGAGCTGCTGGAGTTGTCGGCGCGCGCGGGGTTTAGGAGGTGATGAGAGGGAAGAGAAGGGAGTGGGGCGGCAATGGAGGCAAGGCGGCTGGGGGGGGGATAGAGGAGGGAGGAGGGCTTTGCAAAGAAAGGGGGCCATTTATACTCCCAAATCCCTCAATTCTCACGATTTTTTTCTTTCTGTTTCCCCGGCTTCCCTTTCCTTCCTTTTATGATGCAAATCTTCTGTGGGCTCGGCCGATTAGTAGGTTTAACGGAACATCGAGGCCCAAACAGTCATCATACAATTATATCTCTTTTTATTATTTTTATAGGATCCGTGCTATATCCATGTCGCCTGTTAACCCGCGATCCGTAAGATCTGGCCAATTCACGATAGCGTCCATCGGTTGCGGATCGGTTTGGGTCTCCAACCATGTTTCGAGACCAAAACCCTGAATTCTCCTGGCGAGCACTTTGGTTATTACAATGATTCCTTTTATTTTGATCGGTACAACTTGGGCGAACATAACCCACACACTTTGCACTCACACGCACACAAACACATGTGTGTCTATACACGTTCCTACTATGTCATGGACGACGCCGACGACAACAATCTTGTCCACCATTGCAGTCCAAGTAGTCATTGAACAGTTTGTCGTTCTTCCCTTGACTTCCATCGAGCGAGCCCAGTGTATCTGTAAGGGAAAGCTTCTACAACACATGGATGATGGATCTACCCCAGACATGGTACCAAACAACCTCTCACACTGATTCCCCCTAATGAGCTATACTCTCTCTGTCCTATAGAGAGTGTCGTTCTACAGATGAGACGGTGTCCTAGAAAGAGAGTCGTTTTAGGGTAGTATAGGTCCTGCAACCTATTGTACGAATCACCGTCACCCCCATGTGCTTAGCTCCCTTCACGCTCTCTCTCTCCCATCCCCTTCCTCAAACATCTCAAGCACGGGTGAGGGAGGGGGATTTAGGTCGGCGAAGACCCCCGCGTTGGGGGTGACCTACGCTACGACGAGGAGCACTCGCCGCCCGCGCAGGGGCCGACAAATAGAGGTGCGCCCGAAGAAATCGGGCGGCGCCGCCATGGCAAGACCCCGAGCGGGTCCCGCCAACCAAGGCCCGGCCCGCCATGGCAAGAGAGGAAGAAGCGTATAGGCCACCACGGGCAAGGCTCAGGGCCATCGCTGTTCCTCCTCTAACGGCAACACAATCGGAGATCCACCCCCCGGGTGAGCCGTCCCTAGAGTGAGGCTGATGCTGCACTGTCGGGTTCTACGAGGCGAGGCGTGGCCCGGCGTGGAGGCTGCTCCCTTCTCCATGAGCGCGGCACAGAGGAGCCGCTGGAGCACTGTGGATGTGGACCTCGCGCATCGGGAGGAAGAGGAGGCGGAGACTGAGGCGTCGGTGCTCCGGATGAGGTGCGTCGGGGATGGGCGGGCACGACGAGGAGGAGTCATGCTCGCTGGATGCAGGGTAGAGGGAGCCGCTTTGCAAGGGAGAGAATACTACTTTGTGGAGTGGATATGGATCCGGAGGGGGGGTCAAGCACTCAAGTTGTGGTGGTAAAGCATCAGGAAGTCGTTGTGAAGTAAAACCGTAAGTGTCCAAGTAGCCATTGTGGTGGAGATGATGTATTTGCCAACGACGACCTGTGAAGCATAACCACCAGTGACCAGGTAGCCACTGTGATGAGGCGACCTATTCACCAACGACTAGGAAGTAGTTGCGAAGTAGAGAATAGATCATGAGTGACCAAGTAGCCACTAGGCGATAACTGCGCACCAAAGCGAAGAGGTAAGCACGAGGAGGCATAGCGGGGCGAGCGGCTCCGACGGATGGTGACCATCAAGGGTCGCCTTTAGCTAGGGAATGACGCCCATAGACAACAACAACATTGAAGAGGGCGCAAGGAGGACTTTCGCCCCAAAATAAGGACCCAATAACCGTCTCGCCCGAACCGATCTTCGACGACGCCATCAAGAAACCACCCATAAGCTCGTTGGGGTGTCCCTTGGCCCCGCCACCGGCCCCGCTTTGATCTAGCGTTTGATCTAGTGTTTGTGAGCTAGGCAAACTCGTGTGCTTCCTTTCACCGCTCGATCAGAAGATGCTTGCCTGTCCCATCCAGGAACATGTCGGTACAGGCTTTGTTGTTGATTAAAACAGTCGGCGGTGCAATCGACAGCCGTGAGGCATCGGATTCTTGCCAATTAGCGTTCATCACTGTAACCTGCAGGCTGCAGCATGCTTTTGGCTTGACAACAGACATGTCGCGCTACCATAACAGGCTAAGGAATTGAAGAGTCAACAACTAATATACTACGTAACCAATCGTCACTGAGGAGCCTCTAATAATTGAGAATCTTTGCATGCTGTTAATTAGTCAAAAATAAAATTGTCTCCGTATACATTAGGCCGGGCTTATAAGTTATAGCAGGTGCCACCCAAAAACGTAGACACGATGTATAACTAAGTGCATATAGCAAAAAAAAAATGTATCTATTATAATTTGGAACAGAGGGAGTAGGATATATAAGTGTACGAATCTCATAATTAACTCAGCTAGCTGCATCCTTGACCGTTCGATAGTGCTTTCTCTTTCCGGCCAGCCTCTTTATTTCACGAAGAAAATGTTTTAGACAGATAGCTTTATTTAGTGCCGGCAAGGGACAAAAATATCATTGACGATGGACCTCAGAATCCTAATGAAATGGGCTGCATGACCTATGTTGACGCGCACGAATCAAATTTGGAGACGACATGAGATCGGATTGATGTGGCGCGCTGATCCGACGTTCCAATCTAGTATCCCCAAGTGGACTTGGCTGGGGGCTCTTCCTGCTGGTAACGTACCTGTCGTACGTCTCCACCCTGGACAGCTACCCAGCCGGACTCACGTCGATGCTTAGAGCATCAGCAGTAGTGACTCCGTGACTGGTGAGGTGCATCCTAGCTTGAAGACTTGCAGTTTGCAACTTCGTTTTGTGCATGGTATACCCTTTTATATATGTTGCTGACTTGCATTGTTTATTAGCTTGGTTAATTTACTTTGTTTCTTGTACGTATATACCTGATCAGACACTTGGATTTGGTTTACTATATCTATGTGCATGGGAGGCACTACATGTACAGTGTTTTTTTGAAAAATAAAACAAACACACAAAACAAATAAACATGGCTGCAAATTGGCCCATATATAGATGGATATACACTCATTGACACGGGTGCATACGACTTGGCTCCTAGCCCAATAAGCTCTAGGAACTGTATAAGAAATACAAAATATTGTTGCGAAATGTAATATCGCAAGAGCAAACAAAATTATCTACTTATTATGGTTACATATACTATCTGCATAAAAACGGATACACTCAATGACACGTGTGCAGGATATTTCAAGCACTACAATCCAATAGGCATTCAGAAATTAGCTTTGCTATACTATGTGCTACCTAGCCATAGGAAGCCTGTACTATACTAAGAAAACAAGCCAGTTATATTATATATATAGTTTCTTGTTTTAGATGCATGTGTCCACCTCTGGTTTGTCCAAGTTTAGTTAGTATCCAGGCCATTATTCCCACACACCAAGAAAACATAGCAAAAACACAAACAAATTGAGGCCGTCAACAAACTGCTAACTGACCCACAATACATTCCCATCCACAAATTTCCAGGTGCTCAGGTTGTGGACCAAATTAGTTCTCTGTTTTCAGACAAGAACATCAATGAACCCTATTGGCTTCCGGTATGTTGATGGGACTTTGTGATTATTGTCTCAGGATGTTGTTGCTCTCATGCCAAGTCTATACAGTAACCGATCAAGACATTGATAACAACAATTGCATTCAGGAATACCGCCAATTTCAAGTTGATATTTCTGTCGTAGGCATATTGATGATCCATCGATCAGTATTGCGTATATTCGAGACACTGAATAGCATATTTGATTGAAACAGATATCGTTCTTTTCATGGGCACAGCCATGTCATGATGTTTCGACACATAAAGCATTTAGTCGCTATCTTGATTTCTCCTAAAAAAATACATCAATAACAATATAATGTCTGATTTCATTATCTTGTTGCATTGCATCGAGGAAATGCCTAGGCCATGAAAATAATACATAGCATCTTGGATTCTTGGTGATTACGATACCTTTTGAATTTTAGGATGTCTCCAATTAATTGTTAATAAAGCCTCAATATGTCTTCTACATGAAACTTAGGTCACAAACTCTCAATTGTGTTGCCTCTGTATCAATAAACTAATATATAATTAACCATATCTCTTTTATATGCACAACAACTCTTAAGCAAGAATACATCAAGTGCCAATTATAAGGTCAGTCTCAATGGGGGTTTCATAGGAGTTTCATGCACATTAAATAGGGCGTCACATCAGCAAAAGTCCACTTTTTGTATGAAACTCTGAGGAGAGAGAAGGAAAAAGTTTCATCTTGGTGAAACTCTCTTGGCACGAATACCAACTAGCTCTGAGTCATGAAATTAAATGCCTATGAAACCACAAGATGAAACTCTCCATTGAGAGTAGGGGTTTCATGCAAGTTTCATTTCATTTTATATGACATGACAATCTTGGAAACAACGAAATGAAACTCACCATTGAGACTGGTCTAAGTCTCATTTATATGAGACTACTACTATAGAAAATGGCCTTTAAAACTAGCAAACTCTCCTCCGCAACCGGATTGCGTGTCTAAGCTGGAGTGATACCCTTGATTGTGATGATTACAAATGAGTGATAGTGACTCGAGCCATCCAAGCAGTTTGTGGCATATGAACCGGTTGTGATTAATAGCACCACAATGGGTTCGTCGACAATCACACACCTATGGTTTAATCATAACAAAGGCAATCCCATCCCCTATGGAACCCACACTCAAATCATACAATCCTCTAGTTGTATGGAGTAGATGCTCACACCATGAAAAGAAATTGCAGCATCTTTTCCATCACAATGTTTCTTATGTCTGCTGGAGCCACAATTGCCTTAAATAGCTACGGCTTTGTCATCATCCCAACATCGATGTGATCCGCCTTGAAAATGCTATTAGTATTGGCAACTGACGTAAGTGAACCGCTAGCTGAAGTTGATTAACATTGGTGGATCTTACGTAACCGTCTGCACAAAGGTTAGTTTGTACTGGCCTTTATCACTGGGTAATTGCCGGCATAAATACATCTTGAACCGCCGGTACAAAGCTCGGTTGTACTAGTGATCCTTGGCACCTCTCAAGCCTTCCCAAATGAATTTGTTGTTGATTCGAGACGACCGCATGCACGTTGCACCCCGGCTAACGTGGATGCGCAGTCACCTCTCCTGATCTGACGACTCCCTTACCGCGAGGCTGAAGCGGTTCGCGGGCAGGGTGCTAAGCAAGGTGTCGTCGCCGTTGTTGCCTCTTCCAGTGCAAAAGTTGTCGTCGCCAATGTTGCCGCACCGCAACAAAAGGATCATCGCTCAGCCGCTCTCGCGTCTCCCGGTTGCGAAACGTGGTGAGATTTTGGAGATGCAACAGTTGGGATTCATCGATAGATGCAAGGAGCCCTCAACAAATGGAAAAGGAGGCCTCGACAACTACCTTGAGGATCCCAACCCCTCTCATAAGGAGGCGCCATGATATATCCTCATAGGAGAGGCCGAGGCGGTCGAGGCGCCAACTAAACCGACACGCCTGATCGTTGGTGGCGACTAGGTAGTTCGATTAGCGGTAATAGCGTCTTGATCTCCTTTTAAGCTTGGGAGGGTTGAGCTGATTGTATAGCTACATTCCCTCCTAGTGCGTCATTTGTGACGTGTCGTTGTAAACTTCACTGTTTTTCTACTTAATATAAAAGATGTGCAAACCTTTTGCGTATTTAAAAAAAATGAATTTGCCTTACCAAATAAATTTATTGAGGACTCAAGAACTATACGGGTTCAAGCAACATGTCCTACGTAATGGAACATCTAGAAATCAAAATACGGAAATGGAACATGCATGCTTTACGGAAGCTTCGAGCTGAGCTTATTAATTGAGTCCAAGAACAAGGAGTGAGTACGTCTATGTCTATACAACACATTAATGCTTACAGTAGCAAGGAGTTTACGTGCATTAGAAAAGAAACCAGTAAATGACTTACTACACTCGAAATTTATTTAAAATCTTACGCAGTTACACCTATCAGACCATCATGAACATGGCTCCATCGGATGCAACGTACGTTGTGTAAATGAAAGGGTGATTAGTGAGGGAAATGATGACTCTCGATCTCCCTTTATATACTGCTAAATGCTGATGATGATTATAGCTGTACGATTCAAACGTACGTGAATTAGGATACTAGCTTGGAGTACCTCCAGATAATGTTTAAGTGACGCAACTAATAAAACAAAACATTGCGTCCCTGTCTAGTGTCTATAGTCTTGTACGTATATACTTGTGTAAAGAGAAAAACATCGCGCTCACGCGCGTGCGCGCGCGCGCACACACACACACATCGATATGTGCTAGAAATTCCGCGCACCGGCCGCTTCATCCAGCCATCCGGCGGAGAGCTTAGTTTCGCCGGTCTCTGTATAGTCACCCACGCTAGCTTGCCGGCCGGCCGCCGTCCATGGCCCGTCCTGTCCCATGCTCCCTTGCCCACGTGATGCTCTAGACAAATCAGAATCTTATTAGCTGATATAAATCCCGGCACAGTGTTCGTTTCATTCAAGGGTCCAAGATAAAAATTATTACCAAGCTAGGCTTCTGCCCGTTAACTAGACCATTCCAAGATAAAAACCTCTTGTTTCAAAAAAAAATCCAGTGCATCTTGGTTCCTTTTCATTCATTCAATGCATGCACCTCGCAATTATTGTTTGTTTAGTAATATCACCTAATCCCATTTCTAGCAAGAGAGAAGGAAGATGATGACCGGATGACAAAGGGCTTTGTGGAGCTTTGGCCGGCTTTGACTCCCTCTGACACACGTTGTTTAGATAAAGTATTTTTCTGTTTACTCCTTTTCTTATTTATTACTCCCTCTTTCCAAATTATAGTTCACTTTGGTTTTCTAAATGCATATCTTTTACTACGCACCTAGACATAGTGTATAACTAGGTGCATAGCAAATGCAATGCATCTAGAAAGCCAAAATGAACTATAATTTGAAACGAATGAAAGATATTAGAGCCACTAGAGTCATGTATTTTAGCTCCTCTAGCTCCGGCTCTTGTAACACTTCTCCGAGAACTCGGCCAAAGAGGCCCAAAGCTAGAGAACGACTACACGGGGAGAGCACTCTTTACCGAAAAGCAGATGAAGACCAGGCTTGATGGCTCAAGGGGCAGCTATTGAGTGCAGGGGCGGAGCCAGGAAATAACTATGAGGGGGCGAAACACTAAGTGATGGATTATAGGAGGGACAATTATCCAAGACTTCCTTCAAATATATGGTAAAATCTTATGTATATAAGAGTTTTCACCAAACATAGGGGGCCTGGCCCCCGCTCCCCTCCGCCCCCGATTGAGTGGGCCCACCATTTAGCGAAATTAGAAGAGATCAACAATAGCGTCTAACTAATAAAAATGGGATTACTGTTTGGTTCTTATATTTTATACATGCTCTTTGTATTCGTGCGATTCAAACATACACTTCTATGAAGTTTACGTGTTTTTTCTTTCTATTGCTTTGTCATTACATTCCAATCTCTTTTCTCATTTTTCTTGTTGCTTTGTTTTTCCTTCATTGTAAACATAGCTAATACATAATAAAATTGACTGTGACTCTTGCGCTCCAAAGAGTAGAAAACACATTTATACACGGGCAAGGAGAGTGTGTGATGGACCATATAATCACTATGGTCGCTTTCTATTGTTGTACATTCACAGCGAATACAAGATTTGTATACTCCCCTCCGTCCCCAAATATGCACTTCTATGATTTTAGTGAAGAAGACAATGCAAGCGTGAAACTGCAAATATACCCCTATAAAGATGCAATCATTGGACTTTAGGAAGAGAGGAATCATTGGACTTTAGGAAGAGAGGAAGTAGAAAAAGGACAAATAGAGTCAGGATTATATTTTATTCCCTCTATCTGCAAAAAGAATGCAATTATATGAACCTTGTTGATTAAATTGACTCATGTTAGACCAATTTATAATAACTACTATTAGCATTTATGGTTTCAAATAAGTTTATTTATGAAAATATATTCTATAGCTAATAGCTAATCTAATGGTACTTATTTGTATCATTATTGGTATTTTTATATAAAATTAGAAAAAAAAATTAAACACTTTGACTTCTCAAGACTAGAATTGTATTTTTTTTCTCTTTGGGACGGAGAGAGTATGTAGATGTACACTTATTTTGAAAAAAAAAAAAACTCTATAAGTGCACTTATTATGAGAGAGACGGAGAGAGTAGCAGTTTTTAGCCAGAGATTGTGTTGCACTTGTGTGTATGCGTTGTAGCTCTGTCCTTAAATAACTTAGACTAAATATATATTAAAAGATACTAGTGAGCAAAGATATGGAATTGATTATGAGGACTCTTTCAAATCCAATAGTTAAGGCAACTACAATTCGTCTTGTTTTGTCTTTGGCGAGTGTCACGGGGATGGCATCTTCATCAATTAGATGTTTAGAATGCCTTCTTGCACATGGTATACTTGAGAAAGATGTCTTTATGCGCCAACCACCAGGATATGCTGATAAAAGGAATCGAGGTTACATTTGTAAACCTAACAAGGCTTTATATGGGCTTAAACAAGCTCCTCGTGCATGTCATGCATGACTAAGTCCAAAGTTGCAATTGCTTGGTTTTGTTCCATCCAAGGTAGATACATCTTTGTTCTTTTTATAAGTCTGGGAGGTATACTATCTATATGTTGGATTATGTGGATGATATAATTGTTGCTAGGTCATCACAAGAGGCAGTATTTGCCTTGCTTCATGATCTTCAAAGAGACTTTGCGATAAAGGATCTTGGTGAGTTGCATTTGCCAAGATCCCGACCCGATGGATTCACATCTATGGTACGACAATTTAGGTGTTACCTACTTGTCGACAAATCGATCGAGGTATTTCATGCCAGGACTAAGCACATTGAGATAGACTATCATTTTGTAAGAGAATAAGTGGCTACTAAGCAACATGGTATTCGGTTTATTAGTACCAATGCTCAAATTGCAGATGGGTTCACCAAGGAGACTAAGCACATTGAGATAGACTATCATTTCGTAAGAGAACAAGTAGCTACTAAGCAACGTGATATTCGGTTTATCAGTACCAATGATAAAATTGCGGATGGGTTTACCAAGGCATTGCCGACAAACAAGTTAAAATTATTCAGAACCAATCCCAACCTTACAGATGTGTTGTGATTGAGGGAGGGTGTTGAAAGATGTGGATCGGCCATCTTTATTTCCTTGCAACTTGCCTTGTAACGCAAGCTGTACTACTATGATGGAGGTGTTTATCATCCTATAATAACACTAAGGCGTGAGAGGGCATCATGTTACCCTAATCTGTAATTGTTTGTGAAGAATGCCGAATACGATGCAAATGCATGATTGGTTTAGTTTGTGCAACAAGCAGGAAAAAAAAAGAATGGAACTTGTCGAGTACGCAGAGCCGTGTTGGATTAGGGCCGACAGGACAAAGAGCAGAAGAGCAACAATATGCAACTACTCCATTGGTAGAGAGAGCCCGAACCTTATCCAACGAAAGCTACCCCGCGCGATAACTAATCCTGGCCCCATTTGTACATGCATATCCACACAGTGATCAAAATGGAACCCGATGCCGAATATATAGCAGCCGCATACAGTATTCCTGTGTCGGTAGAGAACTGTAATTATATTCCTAGCTAGCATCTAGGGGAAATAGTCGATCACTCGATCGATGCTAGTACTTGTCGAACATCTCTCTCTCTCTCCTTGAACCTATCTAAGTGCAGTTTCATCGATGGTATAGTAATACAGTACGCAAATGGGAGAATAAATAAAGCAGCGCAAGGATCGGATGTCCGTCCAGCCTGCTTGCCGATAATCCATCCAACCAGCATGTTAGTCCTTGTCGTTCTTGTGAACATCTGACACGCGTCGTATGCACACCTTCAGCCTTTAGTTGTGCTTAGCTTGGATGTCTCGGAGGATCTGAAAAACACTGCTGATTTTGGTGGAGGAGCTGAAAAACAGTCAAAGTGCGCGCCCATGCCCATGCCGCCCCCATGCCTGCCCCTGACAAATCAACTAGGGGCCGGGGCTGCTCTGGGCTCCGGCTCCGAGTAGATCACACGTCGCCTGCATGCGTTGCCTGACCTGATCCTGATCGAGTAGGTGCTCATGTACTACGTGCACTACTACACACTACTGTTACTGCACATGACGAGCGCAGTTTGTCCTGGAGTCGAGGGTCGAGTAGAGTGAAGGCAGCCAACGAGGGTGGTGGTGGTCCGCGCCACATGCAAGTGGCAAGGGCTGAGTCACAACGCCAAGCCACTGGTGGTGCAGAGACAACTCAGTGAGAGGTCCCTCTCCCTCAGGCGTTGAGGTAACAGTGTAACACTAGTAACGGTCATTATCATGACTCATCAGGAATATAGGAGGCCGGGCGATCTGCAGGCCTAGCTTCATCAGGAATATAAGAGTGTTTGAGCAGGGCAGGCAAAATTGTATCCGGTGGTGGATAGATGTGCGCCAATTTTTGACGCAAGTAGGCTAGTGTTGTTCACCCTACTACACGCCTACGTACGTGCTGGGTCGTCACACAGGTCACGTATACGCGGCCGTGTTGCGCATGCCGGCCGGCTGCAGCGTAGGACCACACATGACATGAAGGATTTGTTTAGAATTTTCAACATGATTGACTGGTGAACGCGGACTACCTAGTAATCGCTGAGGAGGAAAAAAAAAAATTAAGGCGATCGAGGTCGTCGCCCGCAGTCGCGGTCGCGGCAGGCGCCACCGGCCGACCCCGCCCGTGCACGTGCTAGTCGTTCGAGGAGGCCCTTGGCCGTTTCGGCGAGGCGAGGCCAGGGCCGCCATCATCAGCCGAGCTCTCCACTCCGACGCACACACGCACGGCGACAAATCTCTGGGCGCTTGGGAGTGGGATGGGATCCGGCCGGGCCTGGGGAGCCACGAGATTGATTCGCTCCTCTCTGATCGCGGGCCGCCGACGAGGGGCCCGCCGTCATGCAGAGGCTGCATGCACCACCGCTTGCAGCTGCAGCTGCCTCGGGAACGGCCGAGCACGTGAGCCGCAGCAAGCACAGCTCAGGCCTCACTCAGGCTCAGGTTCAGCCTCGCACCGGCCGACTCGGCCGGGCCCGTGCGCGCGGCACCAATTGTTATTGCCTGCCGTGACTGCGCGCGCCGGCATCATGACACGGTCTCGCGCGGATCCCTAGATCGAATGCCGAATCCCGATCGACACCAACCGAAGTCTCTCTCCCCACTCAAACCCACGGCGCTGCACGGTGGACAAGGGCGTCTCCGCCGCTAATTTGAGGCAGCAAAAGAGGCAAAGGCAACGGGCGATGCGTTCCCTTTCGGAGGCACGTGGACTAGCAAGAGGCAACGGTGGGATGGCCGGTGCTGCTAGCTGCAAGGTGCACCGGCTGATGCGTCTTCCGTTCGGCCTGCACCATTGTACAACGTTCGTCCGTGTAGCTGTTGCTGCGTCTAGGTGGAAGTTGGATGTCCCACTGGATATCCATAGATACCCTCCAGGGCCATATAAAAATGAATTAGAAAGAGGTGGTCCCCCACCAAAATTTGAATTTCTAAGTCATTTATCAAAATCCATGGATGTCCAAATTAGATTGAGCTTCCACCCAGTGCTGCGCTGCCGGTTCAGTCGACCAAGACAACTTTTTGCTATATATATATATATATATATATATATATATATATATATGATATGATGTCTAGATACATCTCTCTATTTTTAGTAGATATATTATTTTATTAATCCCACAATTATTAATTTTTAAAATATTGTTTAGCCTAGCCCTCTAAAATCAGACTCGAATTCTGAATCTTGACGCGTTTTACACTACATATATTATACAAACGCGAGTGCAAACATATAGCCATCGGTTGGACTGCTGTTAGCAAAACAAAGAGCACCAGCACTGTGCCCAAATGAACTTCGGCCCATATTGGGCTGGACAATCAAACCAGTTCATCAGTCGATTCAGAGATACGAGTATCACTTAAACGTGCTGTAGGCTGTAGCCTTCATTTAGGCATAAAAGGCATATGCAAGTACGAGCCCAACGTAACATGGGTACACATATTATTAATAAAAAAAGTAACATTATGTAATTTTATCTTCAAATTTGACAGTGCATGCTCATCACATCGCAAATTGAACATGTCAAACACACAGGGTTAACATTGATCGCTATTTCTCATAACTGGAATACAGTTTCTATGTTCAAGATTAACTAATGTACAATATTGAGGAGCAAATGCTGCAGAAGCATAGGATCAAGGCAACCCGCGACACACACATGGTTGTAAAATTAAACAAAAAAAAAGGTTTAACCTTATACACCTGCTTTATGCCAAAATTTTTGTAGTCCAACAAGAGTGAGGGAGCGGCGCTAGTCATAAGAGAACCAACTACACAATCCATGTTCGCTGCTTCTAATGAATGGTCACGCCCTGATACCGCCAGGCAACAAAAGCTGCCGGAACTTCACCATAACTGTGACTGAAAGATTTTTCTTTCACTGTCTACAAAATGGCAGCAAAAAGGTACAGGATGGAACCAAGACAATAACCAGACTCAAGACACCTCAGCTCCCAATCAATAATATATTCTTCAAATGTGATGTGCCAACAACTAATTGCACCAGAGCACTTTGTTCCCCTTGTTTGTGTATGCTTTGGTTAATTGGGTACTGGCTCCAGTTCTAAAACATGTTTTGTTCCCGTTGTAACCATCTAGCTGCTTCTTCATGCATTACCGAATGCTTAGGCTGCTCAAATCATCCACAATATGCACAGTCCCGTTCAAACTGCCTTGTTCCCCCTCTTTCGATTTCAGCTGAGGGTTTGAGGCAATCCCATTTTCTGGTGAGCTCTCGAGACTATGGTCAACAACATAGGCTGAAATAGCGCTCTTGATGCCTTCAAAGTATGTCGAGTAGGGAAAATATTCTGCACACCGTGCCTTCCACCCTGTTGGAAAAGTAGGGTTATTCCTGGTAATGTAAAAGGAACAAACATCTATAGGCACGCTTTTATTGTAGATGCATGACAAGAGCATCCAGTACCAGTATTGTGCTGTACGAATCTGTTTTAACATGCAACGCATTAATTAGGGCACCGCACTAATGTTGTAGCTACTGGAATAAATCCTAAAAGCATGCTATCATGCAACACTAAGCACCTGGTTAAGTATGTATTCATGTAATGTGAAATTAAAATACCTAACACAACAACAAAAGAAAAGGAGAAAACTTACCTCATTTCAAGCAAAACAAAGTAGCATGTGATACAATACGGGTACAAGAATTTTGAAACTTCCTTTTCAAAAAAAAAAAAAAAAAAAAAGAAAAAAAAAGAAACTTACTATTTGCAACATCCTGATCACCAAAGACTGTCTCCAGCAATATATGAACATGAATACAATCTTGAATTTGCCATTCTTTTACAGGACCAAGCACACTATCCCTGCACCAAAAAAAAAATGTAAACACCCATACAATGCAGCTGAGCAAACAGAGGCACTCTTGTTCTTTACCCTGACGATGTAATATTTGTTGAATCTTCAATTAATTTCATTGCCTCCATCTTCTTATCTGGCTCCAAGAGGTACATCATTTCAGCACCAGCTGCTCGGTGCATCAAGGAAGCTGGCAAAGAGATATCATCAAGAAAGAGCAAGAGATCAGGATAATACCCGCTAAGAAGAGATTTGATTAGTTACCATTGTGTTTTTCAAGGAAACTTCTGTTGACTTCAACAAGGGACTTTCCATGTAATTGCCTGTAGGTAAGGCTTATTAGTGAGATAAATTTGTAATGAACACGCAGTGATAGAGCAAGTGCCAACTTTAGAACCTCATGTCCGGTCGTTCAGCTTCCAAAACATTCCAAACTAGCTTCTCTGAATCAGTCACTGGTCCAGGAAGACTGTTTATCTTGTGGAAGAATAGTATCTGCACAATAAAGATTCAATAAATAAAACTGATCAGATTTATCTACAATTAATCAGGTGAAATATTTAAAAAGTATCACTAATGTAGTATGTTGTCATTCAACCACTACTAGCTCATTTTGATTCAGAGCCCTATCTTAGAACAACTAATAACATTAACCACTGTTGTAGCCTCTAATCACCATCAGTATCACCCAACGTAGTCAAAATGGTGCATTGTGTGTGCAGTCACTGGTGTACAATGCATTACATCAAATACATACAAGCACAGTATGTCGCTCAGAGAGCATGTGAGATTCTCTGAAAAAAAAAGTATCATAAGAAGTTCTGTAAATGTTAAAAGATGCCACAAAGAACACCATAACTATTTACAAAAATTTCCATTCCCATATTATGCAAAATGCCAAACAAAGTAGCCACAATTCTCACAAAGCATGAAAGCACTACAAAATATTTTCATGACCCTGAATCCACAAAGACTCAAGCAACCATGAACTCTTAGTGGCCCTGAGTTCGTGGACTCAAAAGAAACCATTAACTAGTAATGCAACAATTGACTCTGTTAATTCCAAGTGGACAAATAGAGAACTATGCCTTTTCCCCACTCTGACTTCACCCAGACAAAAGAAGAAGAAAAAAACTATCATCAGACTTCATGGGGGAAAAAATCTTCATGGAAGGTGTGGTTTTTGAAACTTACCAAACAGCGATGACTGTCTGGATTGTCCTCATCCAATTTAATGAGCTGTTTAACTGCCTGAAATTATAGATCGATTATGAAAATTAAGGCTGGTGTACAATAGAAGGTAACAAATTAAGAGCATGCAGCGAGTTATATATAATAATACTTGCCCACATGTTTCAGCTAGATAATTATCAGTATTGTATTCATTAACATGCAATGCTCAGGGCATGCTCAGTGATTGAGGGAGCATTTAGTAAAGAAATTGATATATAAAAAGTAAAAACCCATCAAGGACGAACACCCATGTCCATTCGTATCTATCATAGTACTGATTCACTTCTGACATGTTATGTTTAGAAGAGTCCTAATGGCAGAGGGAGAGAAAAAAGCTAATACATGACAGAACGATGGGAGATAAAGCCTGGCATCTATGTACCAGTGAGATAAGTGTTTGGCTGCCTTTTTATCTTCACACAAGTTACTTTTCCTATGCACAAATTGCAAGTTTACAGCTTTTGCAACTTGTAGAGGACCTTCCTTGCACTAAGAGGGATCTTCTGTGGCCACATACCATAGATTTAACCTTGTATACTGTTATTCTCGCATTGTCCTAAGTCAAACATTTCTATCTTTGACCATCAGTTCCAAGTTTACAGTTCAACAATATGCTAATTATATATTATGAAAGTATTTCTCATGGTTAATCTAGAAACTTAAATCTTATAATGTTAATTAAACAACAAGAATTTCTAGAAATTGATGGTTAAAGAAAGAAAGGTTTGGCGAATGACACCTGTACCGTGTCAAATTCAGACTACTGCAGACATGGCACAGAAGCAATGTCATGTTATTCCCTCCATTCCAAATTATAAGATGCTTTAGCTTGATATGTAGTTTTTGCTATGTACTTAGATATACACTATGTCTTTTTTTTGAGAGGCAGATATACACTATGTCTGAATACACTATGATACACTATGTTTGAATACACTGTCTGGATTAAGTAAAAAAAAGTGTTGAATTCACTACCCACCATGCTTGGCAATGAAACATGCAGTTTTCAGACTTTGCACGTATCACTTTCTTTATACATATGAACTTCTTAAGAATGGTTTTGAATATTCAATTTGAATTACATTGCTAGGATATTGGGCAACAAATCTGGCAATTGTCTCTAATGTTGATACCAGGAAACTGTTAGCTGATGATTACAGATCTTTTTCTTTCGAACTACAATTGCAGTGTTTCTTCATACCAGGAAACTGTTACCTTGTAACCATTATATTTATATTAAGAAGAAAAACGTATAACTACAGATAGCGGCATAGTAACTAGCATCAATGAATTTACATAGATATATATGCCACAGCCTATCAGGATATAAACAGAGTGGGAAAACCATAATGAAAGCGAGTAGAGTAGCCTAGGGATAGATAAGAGAAGACAGAAATAACATACCTGGAAAGCAAGTAAAACTTTTTGCTTTCTCATGCTTAGCTCAAATGAAAGTATATGGGTCTCTAATGAGTCTGACGAGTTATTTTGCAGAAGCTTCAAGTATTTTGAAGCTTCTCCAAGTGGGTCTTCAATCTGCAAAAAGAAATTGCATAAACCAAGGTAGAACTTCTAGCTAGCACATATAACTTGAGACTTGTGAGTTCCATAAACTGATAAATATTACACAAAAATATAAGGCATGTAGTGATAAATACCTGGATTAATTTTTCACCATGTGGATCCAAATCAACAGGTCTTGCATGTTGTTTCTTTCCAGATTTTGAACTGTTCGATGAAGCTGTTTCATCGTCTTGTTTCTCCTCAGCCTCCTGGAGGAATATGGGACAAAATCAGAAAACTAGGTAAACATTGATCCTATGTGTCTGAGATTACCCTTTTAGCACGCGCTTCTGCTTTCTTCTGCTTTTTGCCTCAACTTCTTCCTCTGAGCAGGTGGCAGTTTTGACATCTCATCATTCTCCTCCGTAGAAGATTTTGTTGGAGAATCATGTAGTTTCATATAGCACCTGCAGTTTGTGCCAACAGCATCACCAACTATCCTGATAGAGGCACAAAACTAATGCAAACAAAACACCAGAAGCAAACCATTACCTGATAGCTCCAGCAGCAGCCTTGTGGAAGTATTCATGAGCATGCAAGCGATCTTGAAACTTCAGCATAGAAACATATGCTCTAAGTGTCATTTTCCGCAAGCAATACGAATGGAAGTCAAATTGATCTTCAGTCATATCAGCGTAATGCTTTTCAACTGCCAAGAAATTTTTTAGGGCCCGGCCAAGATCGCCCTGACGGTAATAGCTCTCCCCGGAAGCAAGTTCATACCTTAAGTAATATATATCATGTAGTTAGATAGAAAGTGAACATAAGAGATGGATAGCGGAGGGGAAAGAGCACATACCACATGCACTGCATGTCATGAAGATTATTGTGTTGATCACCATCTTTTGTAAACAAGACAGCAGTCTTCTCAGCAAGGCCAACCTTCATACATCACAAAAAAAATAAAAACAGCTAAATGTAAAAGAGCTTGCAAGTATAACGCCAAGAAACTCCAGTGTATTACTTTTGGATAAATGCTATTGTCTCCATACATTCCCTTTTCTTGAACCCAGCATTGGCATATCAAAATGGCCTCCAATACACACATTTGACAATAACCCTTTTTTATTTTAAATTATAATGGAAGAAAAAGATACTTCTCCACACGGCAAATCTAAATACTTATATGCATATGGGTGGTCAAGTTAATAGGTTAACTGCAGTGATCTGAAGCAAAACTGATAATGATAACAAGTATAAAGGCCACAGAAAAGTAGTCTGCTCCTAATTAGCTACCTGATCAGCCTGAAGCATCTGCATAACACATTCGCTGTTCAAATAACGGTCGGCAAGATCCATGGACCTGGCTTCATCTGCTAATGCAGCTGCTGCTGTAAAATTTCCCGCATGTTGCAATATCTTTCCCTGGAATAAAAGTGAGTATTAGCAGAGTTATAAACAGCATGTGACTTAGATATTAGTATGAATGATATAATCAATTGAAACCTTTAACCCAACATACAACAGAATAGACTAAGAAATCTGACAAGATTAGATGGTGATGAAAAACAATGTTGGTTCGCTACATGTATATAAATAAGAGATTACTTAAATTAACAGAAGACATTAGCTATATAGTAAACAAAATATACACAACAAAAACTACGTCTAAACAAAATGTGTGTGTGCATGTACGGGTGTAGGTGAATGTGATTAACAGAAGACATTAGCTATATAGTAAACAAAATATACACAACAAAACTACGTCTAAACAAAATGTGTGTGTGCAATGTGTGGGTGAATGTGATAAGAGAGACACCTTTACTGAATATAAATCGATGACAGTCGGTGTATGTGAGATAGCCTCATCGATTTTATTTAAAGCAATGTCATATTGCCCTCTTCTGTCATAGTGCTGCATTAGACAATATAGTGAGGAAACATGATTATCAGGTTCATGATATTTTTCTATACAAAAATAAGAAGAATATCACACAGCATGTAAAATGGCACAGCAAATGCAGACCTGAGAAATCAAAAACAGAGTCCACAACAGTGTGGAAGGAGGCTCCTTCTGTGGACTGCGAAGCAAGACAGTGAAAATCAATAGCAATCATTGGCAATAACTCAGTTAACTAGTTAGTTATAATGGCTGCCTTCTTGGGCAATATGATTGTCAGACTGTTAACAAGCACAATCTTGAAGAGTGGGGCAAATACTTTCTAGTGCAGCTTGTTGCATTACAGCAAAATGATGTTTCGCAATTCTAGTATGTGTAAGGAACACGTGAATATTTTGCACAGTTCAACGAGTAAGATCAAGTGCCTATTGATGATTATGTATTTTGAGTTGGAAGCTTCAACAAAAGCCATTTCATGCATATATTTAGGGAGCATTGCCTCTAAGAACCATCTAGACATCACCAAAAAGAATTGGTTAAGACATCAAGTACTCCATGCATTGCAAAATGACACAACAGAATGGTTGGCTAACCAGCAATGAGTTGATAAGCAAGTAAGTAACATGCATTCACAATAGTTGACGGGCACCAAGGATTACCATCCAGGAAAGCATCCTGAAGTCCTAATTGAATCTTCTATTTTAAGAAATAACTGCTCCAGTATGTTTGCCTGTCAACAGGATTAGAATTCACATATGAAGTGGCTTGCTGACTGACAACATGATGACCAGTAAACGAAACAAGGGCACAAAATAGTGTTACCTTGCCAGGATGTTCATACAGTGGGCTTAAATCAGAAAATAGCGATGGCACACCCTGAAAAAAAAAAAGGGATGCATTACAATTGATTATACCAACCACCAACCTAATGCTGAATGAAGGAAACAAAAATAAAAATAACCACAGATGAAATACCATATATGTATTATATGCAAACGAAATTACCACTAACCTTTGTTAATAGAGGTCTGACATAGTTGTCTGCTGCTTCCTGGAACTTCTCACCCTCCAGAAAATCAAGAGGGATACGCTGTCGCACAGGGAAGATGCACAGATTTAGATTCACATATTCTCAAGTATATACCTGGCTTAAGTAGAGTTTAGGATAAAACCAGGCATGTCCTTGCGACGATGCTAATGGTATTATTTTTGCATCACTGGGAAGTTTATTGGTGAATACAAGTAGAAGAAAAGAGTATGACAAAAAAAATTATGAAGTCACAATTTAAAGCAGTTTATTAGTTTACCTTAACAGCAGATGACCAAGCATACTTCTCTTTAAGTGAGTTGTATAATGCACTTAAGCGCCAACATCATCAGCGGAATATTGACCATTATCAGAGTATAGGCCAAGGCACTTTTGCACAGCAATGAAGTATCTGAGTGGAAACAGTGAGAATTCATTCATTCATAAGAATACCAAAAAGGTAGGTTATAAATGTAATGCCAGTACAAATAATGTTATGAAAGGTACACATATGCATGTACTTTCATAGCACACAAGAAATCCACTCATATTTTCGAGACCAGATGTTGCTAATCCAAAATTTGATATAAAACAAGACAGCATGGCTGTTCTTTGAATGATGCCCTTTCCTACTGTCTATTGGTAGCGTTAGAAGTAGAGTAAGAGCAGTCCACTTCCATTCTCACTCTACTCAAGGAGTGCAAACATCATTAGAGTGGATGGCATCCCCACGATATACACACAAAAGGAGAAACTTCACATTTTGGTGTTTGTGTGTGTGTGCATACCAAGCACCTGTGCAGGGAAGGTAGTGCAACATCAAACAACATGTTCAAAACATCTAGTTCATACTTAAGCCTCCCCTCCTTGATTCAGCTTAAGGTGTTACCTCAGGTACCATTTATCATGGTGGCTCAACAAGGTTTCAATCAGACATTCAGACAAGAGTAGCCATCTAAGGGTAACACACCTACTGTAATATATATCGCCATTCGCCACCCCATATGGCTGATATAAACCACATGTTTTTGGGCAAATATATAAACCAAATGTTCGACAGTTCAACCCAAACTAATAGGTTTATTTCCCACACATGGGCATCACATAAGGAGGCAAACAATTCACTGCACAAATTCTCCTTGATCAACTTCAGAACAGTTGACCAAAATAAGGCTGAGTAAAAGGAAAGGATACGAATAATAACTCACTTGTAGTTATCAGGATTCATAAAAAGCAGGGATCTGTATATGCTCTCAGATTCATCAAAACGACCAAGTTTGAACAAGACTGATGCCATTTGTTCTTTGAATGATAGCTTGTCAACCTAGCAGACAAAATTGACATGAACAGGCACAAAACAAGATTATTCAGACTAACACCCTCAGAGATCCCCAACCACCACCACATAAAGCAACATAAAATGGAAGGATATGACTCACAATTTTGTTCTCCTTCTTCTGCATTTCCTCAAGGGCTCTGTCTAGCATCCCACATTCTTCAAACAATGACATCTATTAAAAAAGGACAATAAGATTACATGAAATCATGACTGCAACATGTATTCATATTATAAATGCATAGCATGTACTGTAAGGTAACATCAGAATAATAGCTAGCTAAAGAAAGGAACATGGTCATAATGTGTGAACCAATGCCATAGAAAATAGAAAATATTTAGGTACCACTGATGTGAGTATTTCATAACTCACACCACAAGCTCCACACATGGAAGGTGGATGTAGAGCAATTGAATAGAATACTACACGGTGAACATAAACAGATACCGAATGCTAAAAAGTATACTAAACTATAATATAATAAACAAATCTAGACGGCATACAGTTAAAACAAAAGGAAATACTGCATCAAGCCATCAACAACATGTAAAACAAACGGGGACAAGTTTTCAATTAACATCTAGTAATACAAATTGGCAATCAAATATTGTTTTATAGCAAAAACCAATAACAGAAGTGTCAGAAGAACATAAACCAATGCTAAATGTTTTTCCAATCCAATACTAACAAAAGAAACTGCAATCTTATTCAAGAAACACAGACCTTATACAGCAGCATTTCACTGTGTTCATATCGCTCATTCTCTGGAGGATAATCATCTTCCAGTGTTCCCTCGTATGCCTCCAATACTTCTATTGCCTTGGAAGAACTGCAAGTGTCAAGTCAGTATCAGAAACAAGTCAGACAACCACTTTAAGTGGTCAATTTTTCACAGTAAACGCTTGGTCTTAATCATAAGCGTTTGCATGTAGATCATGAATAACTGAGCAATTTAACTCTCTATCTGATATGAAAGAACACAGAAAAAAACATAAATGGTCAGGTCTGGATCATAGAAAAAAAATTCAGGCTGTACCACTCAATTATAAGAAATAAGGTATATATACAAGCTGACATATGTGCAAACCCTGGACTAATGGACCTTTAGGCCATCTGCACTTAGCAGAAAAGAACACCAATATGCCAAAAAAAAAAACAGGCATATTATACAAAGTATGTTTTGCAATGATGACATGGAGGCATGGAGCAATCAAATAATTGACATGATAAAGGAATCCATGAGCCAAGAAGATTATATCCAACTCGCACTTTAAACGGTGTACTACTTCAATTGCTTACAATGCAGACCCAATGACCCAACAATGTTTGGAATGAAGTTTGCTACGGATTTTCACCATAGCATATATAGCACATAAATAAAGGAATCCATTAGCCAAAAAGATCCCTGTACTACTTCACTTGCTTACAGTGCACAACCAACAATGTTTGGAATGAAGTTTGCTACAGGAATTTCACCATAGCATACATAGGTCATAAATTGAGTAGAGATCCAAGAAATATATGCTAAATCATATAAGATTGGTTCTAATCGACATTGATTAGAAAGTATCATACTTAGAATTCAAATGATGAGCAGATTGGTTCTAATCGACATTGATTAGAAAGTATCATACTTAGAATTCAAATGATGAGCAACCGCAAAACCAATCCAGTTCATGCGGTGATTTGGCTTTAACGACAAAAGTTGTTGCCTAGTCTCAACAAAGCCAGACAAGTCCCTCATCTGTGCCTGTGTAAAAGATGAAAAATAAAAATATTAGAGGGCAAATAAATTCTTTTCTTGAAATAAACCCTGAGGCCTAGATAAGCATTAAAACATGTTAGAAGGATGTCAATGGCGAATTCAAAAAGCAATCTGCAGTGACATATTTAGTGATGCCAACACCGTTACAAATTCGGACAGCAGCTATTACATATTATCTTTCTTTAGCATTACATGTTTCAGCAATATGAACAAAATCATGTGCTTTAGCGTAATAAAAACGAGAAAAAAAAATGTTTGGTGACCATTTCATGATAACAATGAGCTATGCACAGAAAAATTGAGTCATAGGTGACTGTAATGTGGCACATTTTAGTTGGCAGTGGTTCATTGAGGCTACACTTAAGAAAATTATTGTGCCAAAAGAAATAAAAATAAAAATAAAACACTTGTTAATTTACACCAACCTGGAGAAGTGACAAGTCACGAAGAATTTCAATGTTATCTGGATCAATCCTCAATGCATTTCTGTAACATTTTATAGCTTCTCTGTATTCTCTATCTGACCGATAAAGCAAACCATAGACATGCCAACAGACATGACTCTTCAGGTCATTCTGCGAAAAGTTTAATGTGAGTTAGTTCTGAGTTGAGACCTGTATACATGTAATCATCACATCAACAACAGAGAAAATTGATTGCACTAATTGATAACCTTCAAGCCTCGTCATACAAGCTCATATGCTTCAGGCTTTTCGGTCCATGCAGTTTAGCGTCAAACCTTTCATTGATAGTGTTTCTACATGAAACGAGAGATAGAGTGATGTTAAAAGTGGATACAACAGTGAGGTAATAATAGAACCAGAACATATCTTTCAACATACCACCATGCTCTGGAAACTTTTTTAATATGGAATCTGCAGCCTTAAGCCCTTTCTTATATTGCTTAGTCTCATAGGATTTCTGTGGGCAAAAACATTAACACAGAGTTTTAGAGAGTTAAACATGAAGAGATAGCTTCCACGAAACACAAGTCACACTGATAATCTGATATTAAGAACAGAACATAGTGGGCTAGCTTATATAGGCATCAAACAAAATTGTAGGACATATCAAGAGTATGAACAGTTTTCATACATGCAGAAATTCTGCATGTTAACAACTGAAGAACATAATGAATATCATCCTCAAATACCCAAAGCACTAAAGCACAACAAAGGCCACAGTAATAAATCTCCAAAGCCACAACCTACCATCAGCATTGTGAAGCAGCTAGTCCAAAATTTTAGAACTAAGGGGGCAACTTAGCAATTTTTTTTTTTCTTTTTAAAACTTCAACCTAAAACCATGCCATCATGCTAAGATTTTGAGCCCATCCAGCCTATTTACAATGTGAACTAATAATGCTAGGATTTAATTATCCATGTCACAGCAAAGCTGTGTGCCATCTATCTACTAGGTTGCCGAGATTAGAATCCACTTCTTAAAACAGCGCATATAGTATGAAAAGAATCGATTCAGTTCAGGTCACTACTCATCACTAAAGTCAATCAATAAGATCCTATAGGTGTGAGACAACATCAGTCAACAATCACTGTCGGTATCGAATCACTAGACAAGGTAACAGCATGCACGGTTAAGCACAGCTCATGGCTCAAGCTACAAACACTGTTTCCCGAGCTAACAGGCTCAGCTTGTTTATCAGGAGGCACCCGTTCATCCAGTTACAACAAACCACAGCTTCATGGAAGACTCCAAAACCAGAGAAATCCATGCGTCTGGACACTCCTGGAGCAGCTCGGGTCGCAGCATACTGAATCGAGCAGAACCGGACCACAGAGCAGGCAGATTCGCGAGGGGGACCGGATCGTCTCGATTCTAGGAGGGTGGAGGCGAAGTGGAGCAGGGATGTGGGGTGCTTACGACGATGACTTTGAAGAGGTTGGCCTCCTTGGGCGGTAGGGAGGACCCCATGGCTACGACAGCGGCGGCGCAGCGCGGCGAGGCGCGGCGGCGCGAACCCTAGGGCGGGGCAAGGAAGGGGAAGGGTTTTGGAGTCGCAAGGCGGAGGGTGGGCTGTCAGGCGGTGCCGTGGTGTGGTGCTGTGTAATGGGAGGCGTAGAGGCATGCGTGTGCGTCGTGCCGTGACCGAAGGCCGCAAGGAACCCTACCCTCGTGCTGTGTTCGGTCGTTGCAACCGAAAAGGAGGCCTTTTTTTTTTCTTTTATTTACGACTAGGAAAAGTGCCGCAAGCGCGTTCAACGCGGGTGATGGAGTAAATATGATATCGTATTCATCGATTTAAACTGCAATGGCTAATAATATGTTTTTGTTATGAAGTTTGACGCGATAAGTATCTTATATCATGTTGTTGTGTATTATTTGACACATGACAAAAAGTGTAGCCCTTGTCAAAAGGAGTTTGTAATAGCAAGATTGTTTTAGTATTTTTTTGATTGTTTTGATTTTCTATTATTTATAGAAGCCGTAAATGATTTAAAAAAAGAAAAGAAAAAAAAAGAAAGAAAAAAGTTATCTTTGTCTTGGACGGGCCATGATCTTCGCCCCAACTCACGGCGTAGCCCGACCAAGAGCCCAGGTGTCCCCAATCCCCGAACGATAGGTCCATGCGTACAAAAAGAATAAGAAAAGGAACCCTAAATTCTTTGTAAACCAATTTAAGCCCTAATTTATTTGTCTTTGGTATATTTGCATCCGGAACACTATTATTTATTTCTAATTCCTTTTGTCCTCTTCCTTTGATTGTGAGAAAGGTCGGAGGCACCCACCGCGGACCACGACGAACGTTCGTTCGTCTCCGAGGTGCTCTTCCGTAAATTTGAGGCCAAAGCTTTGCAAATAGTTTTTCAACCCGACGTGCCTCAAATATAACCTTAAAAGTTCGTCAATGGCCCAGGCTCAAAGATGGTTCAAGCCGGTATGGTTCAAAGTTGGTAGCCCACCCCCACATCTTGTAGTCGCCTCTTGTACTCGCCTCCACCGCATCTCTACTTTCCTTTTTCGAGGTGGGACTAAACGCTCCGATCTCCCGCACCGCCCGATCATGACGACTTGTTGTGACTTGGTCTTTGGGCTCGCTATATCCTTCATGGGCCCTCCGTCGGTCATCATGGGATTGGGCCGCCTTTCGATCATCATGGCCCCGGGCTTACAAACCCCTCGCGCGATGGGCAAAAGCGTAAAAAAAAAGGCCTAGAAAAAGGAGGTGAAAAGCCCGGTGAAAAAAGGAGGTGGGACCGAAATTTTCTCTCTTTTATTAGTAGGTATAGATGAAACCGGCAAAAAAAAAAAAACCTCTAAAAAACGGGAAGAGGTCTCTCCAAAGAGTTCAAATTATCGCTACATTACAACCATATAAGCAACTATGAAATTGGCTACTCTATAATATTTACAATTAAAAAGACTATCATACCTTTATTAATGTTCCGACACACCGGAATCGCTAGCCACTAAAACCTCCATCCTCCAAAGATGAAAGAACTCCCTCCCAAGTGCGTGATGCATTGCGAACATGGACCACCCCACCTTACGTGATGTGGTAGCGTACGTCGACCTCGTAAAAGGGACCCGGTTAAGGACATGTCCACGCACCCCGACAACGATAAGCGCATGGCACCACTTGAACGTCTGTGATCGGCGAGGACCATATCAATAGATCTCACTAACTTCTAGCACTGCAAGCATGGACCACCCTATCTTACGTGATGCAGTAGCACAGTCGGCATTCCAGACTTTGTACGCGTACATCGACATCGCAATAGGGACCCGACCACGATTGCGCCCACGCGCCCCACCGACGACAGGCGTACGGCACCACCTGCACATCCATGAGGGGTAAGGACCATATCTATAGATCTCACTGACTCGTAGCACTGCAAGCATGGACTACCCACCTTATGTGATGCATTAGCACATTCGGCATTCCGGACACAGGCTACATATGTCAACCTCGCAACAGGATCCAACCCCGGACGCGCCCATGCGGCCCGCTGGCAACAGGTGCATGGCACCACCTGCACATCCTTGAGGGGTGAACACGATATCTATAGATCTCACTAACTCCTAGCACTACAGGCATGGACTATCCCACCATACGTGATGCGGTAGCATAGTCATCAGTTCGGACTTTCGTATGTGTACGTCGACCTCGCAACAGGTGCCCAGTCGCGGACGCGCATTGGCGGAGCCAGGAATTTACATTTGGGTATGCCAAATGTATAAAATTTCGAAGCAAATATGCAATACAATGGACGATAATCACGGTATTCATCATCGTCCTGTGCTTGTACAAGTGGTGCCTGCAGATTGGTCTCAGTCTGAACAAGAGGAGGATTTGGTGTAGATGTGGTACTTTTTTTTTTGCCTTTGCAACTTTCTCCTATGCTGCTACTACCCTTCTTCATCTTGACTACAATTTACAAAGAACTGAATGTTAAAAAAATCACTAAACAATCTAGCGCTCAGCATAGCAGTAGCAAGAACAAATAAATTAGAGGGAAAAAAAAAATGAAATCTTTTCCTAGCTGCCTGTTGCATTGCGGTGACGACGCATCTGCTGGTCACCTCCTCACCAAGTCCCCGCCGCCCGGCGCAATTGCGGTGGCGAACTAACGGTGCACCGCAGCTGCTGCTTCCTGGTCACCGCATCATCATCATCGGCCGCCATTTGCCGGGCGTAGGAAGCGAGATCGAGATGTGTGGAAGTGTTGCCGACGCGCCCGCCGCCGCAGCGGCGCCGGCGATCAAGATGCGCCACCACCGCTTGGGGGACGAATTGTTGCGAAGAACGGTAGTTGCAACTTTTTCCGAATAGGATGTCGATGGGAGGAGTTCGCCTTGCCCGCACGCTACTACTTCGTTTGTGGGCTTTTGGTTCATTAGAAAATAGAATATATATACTCCTCCGGCCGCTAATAGAGGTCGTTCGGGAGAGTAGGCATGCAGCAAAAAGAAGTCGTCCCCGGCCATGCGGCAAGAGTTTTGGACGCCCTTGCCCCGCCCTCTGCAAGCCGTGAAAAGTTTCATTTATTGCGCGTCCCCTTCGTTCGGTTAAACCGCGCGTTGCGCCATGCCACGTGCTCACGAACGAGCGGCAGCGCTGCATGGCATGCAACGCGGAATCCACGAACGAGCGGCCGGGAATCCACGAACGAGCGGCAGCGGCGGCATGCAACGCGAGCAAAAAAAATTATGCGCCCACGGAATCGAACCTGAGACCTCAAGCGTCAAATAAAACTATCACTATATTTTTCCTTTTCCTAGTTCTTCTTCCAAGCGCAGGATAACCCCAAGGGGTTGTGGGTTTTTTTTCTACCAATGGGGGCTTTCCTTCACCACCCCCATGGGGGTGGTCCACGTGGTTCATAACTACCCCTCTTACTACGGGGCGTTTACCTAGCCAACACTTAGATCCGGCTCTACCCAAACTTTTTTGGTTCACCCCAACATTACCCACTTGTCCGACTGTTGCTAAGCGGTTTTGGGATACCAAACGGACCTCCCCTGGATGGTAATCTTAAAGTGGCCAATTTACCCTCTTTTGCAATCAGTTTTACTACAGCACCTTTTGCTCTAGCTAATTGCCCACCCCTTCCACGTGTGATTTCTATGTTATGTATGGCCGTGCCTAAGGGCATATCGGTTGAAGTAGATTCTTCTTTTTATCAAAAACCCCTTCCCAAACTGTACAAGCTTCTTCCAAAGCATACGGCTTTCTAGATGTATATGACGATCTCTAGACGGATGGATCTTATATGAATCGTATGATGAAGTACCACATGAGTGGATATATAGAAAAGGAACCCAAATCCGCCGAATCGCTCATGTTATGATCTTCTACATCCTAGGTCTCCGCGTTCCGTCATCCGGCTTATGTTCTTCATGTAGAATTCAGATCGAATGACTCTATGAAATTACGCCGATACTTCCACATATTATGGGTAACGTAGGAGACATCCCTATTTTCACCCGGGGTCTTAATTACCACGCTTAGCTTTCAATTCGCCTCGACCATCAAATTAAATGTGAATAACCCGTCCTCCTCTCTTTGAAACAAGGGGCGCTTCCGGTTCTGTGCGTGCTTCAAACAATTTTGTCTTCTCCATATTACCATATCTCTAGAGTCAATAATTTTCTATGAGGAACTACTGAACTCAATCACTTGCTGCCGTTACTCAACAGTTTTCTGTTGAGGTCTATCCCGTAGAGGTAGTCAAATTGGATCAAGTGCTCACTCTTTACAACAGACTTCGTCTTCATTTATGTGATAACTTACGAGTCCCAATGGAGTTCAGCTCCGGCACCTATTGATTTCGCTCCTTCTCACATGTCGACATGACATTGTTTCACGCTTTTCCATCGCGACTCTCTTTCCAGGATTTCTCATTAATTTGATTCCTGCGCTGCGATCCATGGTTGAGAATAATAAGACACAAACTAGATACGGAATCGCTACGTTTCTTTCTATATGATAATTTATGCAAAACCAAAAGTAAGTCCAAAGGAATCTTGCTCGCTCCTGGTTGTCATCGCTCGATCACTTCCTTTTCCTTTATTGGATTGTTGTGCTTTCTCTCTTCCTTTGACTTTGAATCGATATGGATTGAGACTCCGAACCAATCATACTTGATCTTGATTGGCCGGTCTTTTAGCATTGCCACAGTCTTATCTCGCCCGAAATGAACGACCGCTAAGCCTTACATTATGAGCTTCTTGAATGATAGCCAACTGTAAAGAACCAGTTGGAATGCACAAACGAAACCCATTGAAGAGGAATCCGTCATGCAACACGAAGTTCTTGTATAGCCCATTATAATATTCCTCGATCACGCCCTAGCCTATGAAATAAGACCTAACCGGAATTAGTTAGCCTTCCTTTAAAGGATTCCCAATATTCAGGAACTCCCTTTCATCCAAAAAGTCTGACCGAAGGTAGCACTAAAGCCAGTAACGTATCGGTACCGAAGGACTCTATTGAGCATACCGAGCCAGCCTATGTAAAGTAGAAAGTACCATCCAGCCAGATTCGAACAAGTATTTTTTAGAAGAAAGAAATGCAAAATCGACTTTATTGAAGAGAATATGTGAGTAAAAATAATAGATTTTGAAGGAAAGAGAAATTTGAGTACAGCCGCCTGACTTACCTCAAAGAAATCACGCTCATTAAGGAGCGAAGCTCTGACGATGTTAATTTTCTTGGAACGTGTTTTTAATATATTCCTCACTTCAATGTTGAGCATTAGATCCAGATATCTCAGCGGGTACCGAGTTTCCCATATAAAATCACCAAAGAAAGCGCATGCAGAGTTTAACCACTACTATGAAATTTCTTTTTTTTCAGATTGGAAAAGATAATTTTGCAAAGAAAATTGAAACCTGATCCTTAAGAACATATGTCTCTGGCTTCCTTGGGCACCAATCCTTGGCTAAACACATCCCTTCTATTAGGGCTTAGCTAGGAGTCTAATGGAACAAGATCTCGACACCGCTGCGCGTCTCAATATAAACCCTCTAATTTTGCTTTTTCCCATTTCAACGATAATAAGCGATCCATTTTCAGGGATCACTTCCGTGTGACAAACCTCCACCAAAACCCTAGCCCACCTCAGATCTGTGCTAGCCAACCAAGCCAACCAAGTTTCTTGTTTGCAGTGCAACCGCGACCATATTTAATAAGGGTAGACAGGGAAAACTTACCTCTGATTAATGACTCCTTGATATGCACAATCATGTCCTAAACGACTTCTAATACCAGCCCGGAGGGAGTATATATATATATATATATATATATATATATATATATATATATAGAGGTATGATATATGTTCCCCTAGGGACTGAGTAATAATCGTCACCGAGCCCAAAATCACCGATCCGGTCGGACCCGAAGGCGCTCCGACCCAACACGCCCGCGTCCCCACCTCGACGGGTCAGGCCCGAGTCAACGACGCCTCGTTCGGCTCCCCTCGCTCCCCACCCCTCCTCTTTTATGTTTTGTCGGGCAGATCGTGGGACCCGGCTTGCCGCTTCCACCGCCCGTTTTCGTCGGCTCTCCCTCCGGCGCACGAGCCCAGCTCACCACCATGTCCGCCCGCCGAGCCCAGCTCGCCCTTCCCCCTCGCCTCCATAGCCTCCGAGTCCGGCGGGTTCCGCGGCCGTGGGCGCCTCCCCCGCCCCGGCGTCCTCGTCGGTGGCGCCGCAGGTCGTTGTCCTCGGCGGTTGTTTTCGGGGAGTCGGCGGCGGCACCTCGTGTCTCGTGTGCGGCGTCGCTCCTCCTTCCAATCTATGTTGGTGCTGCTACTCAACGTCCCCTATGCTCTCCCCTCACGCCGGATGGAGGCCGTGCTCCGTGACATCGGGCGAGTCACCAAATGATGAGTTCGCGATGGCCCATTGACCCCCGCCAGTACGAACGGAAAGTGAAATTCTTTAGCTCGATCTGTCTTCCTGTAGAATTCTTCACTGTATGTCCTATCGATCCACATATTGCACCTCCTTTCGATCCACACACATATTCAGTTTCTTTCCTTCCCCTTTGAATCCCCTTCCCGATTTTTCCTTTCACTCCTTGTTTGATTTGATTTTCCTGTGCCGTGAGTGGATGTAGCATCCAGAAGTGCTAGTTCGTCCTGCCCTGCCTTTACATGCCCTATATCAAGTGCGAGCTAGTTAGGGTCTCATGTAATTTTCTCCAAATTTGATGTGCAGCTATGTCACTTAAAGCATGATTTTATATTTCTAGATAAATTGTCTAACATAATCATTGTTGGTATATCTTTTCTCCGTGTGATTGTTTCATTTAGGTGCATTTGTGTCATACAGGCTACACATAGTGCAATGATGATTAATTAAGCATATATGTCTGTCCTTACTGATAATCTATCCAGCATATATTATATGTGTAGCCTGTATGACACAAATCAGATTTCAGTCTCGAATTATCCAAATTAGATTATATGGTAGTAAATAGCAAGTCTCTTGGATGCTCTGTGTTTGTGTGAATGTTACTATATTGAGTTCTCTCGCGTAGCTGGTTCAATAATGAGTTTTTTGACAATACCAGATTGGTTCTAGTATTATAGTGCCTGATTAGAAAACAAGTCCACAAGTTATCAGCATATCTGCTTTTCAGTACGCCATTCCATCTTGTATGGCCATCTGTTAGTTGGTATCTCTCCCATTATTCTAAATTTTAATATTACATGCCATGGCCTGAAAGTGGGGACAAATACCTCTGTAACAAAGTAGCACAATTATCTCTATTCTGCTAGTTTGTTTGACCGGGCATAAAAACGGCTTGAAGTTCACATGTCTGCATGCCTTAAAGAAATCCGTGGTACCTGTCAATTCCAACCTGAACTTATGTGGTGTCTTTGTGATGGCTAGGGCTATCTCAATGATGTCACTGTCCACTAGCTTGGCACAGGGGAGCTGGCCCCAAGCATTTTCTGTTGCACACCAGGTGCTCATGGACCTCAGTGTGCTTAGCTATAAGCATAGAGGCGAGTTTGAGCTAGGTTCGATTTCCTATTTAGTAGGAAATTTATCTTGTTTGCGTGGGAGAACTATGCAAAAAAGAAAAAAAATTATAATTTTGAGGTTCTCCTATTGTTGGATCATGCTTCATATAATCAAAAGTTTTGATCCTTAAATTTGTAGTAGCCTGTACCATCCCAAATTTATCTTGTATTTACGGCTTGGAATTCCTTATGTTGCATTGTTGATGGACCGTGCATTGCTTACAGACCATGCTCAACTTGAAGGTTCTATATGCTTCTGCTATGCAACATACTCAGTTGTGATAGTTTTGACATTTTAGTGTTATTGATTTTCATTTATTGACTAGTTATCAAGCATTTCAGCATGGTTATTGAAGCATATTTTTTTCTAATAACAGTAGGGGCAGTCCCATGTTTGTTAATATTAAATAAAAGAGGAAGTGCTATTTACAAGAAAGACTAAAGAAAATAAAAATCAGGAGCACAAATTATTTAATGTAAAGACTTTAACTGGTTACTACTGCTGGGAAGTCTCTTCCCTTGCTCGATGCATAAGCACTTTGCAAATTAAGATTTGAACTTGATCGTCACTGCAGCTAGAGTTGGGTCAAATTGATTGAAATCCAGTTATCAAATCAGTTATGTGTTAGAGACTCAATTTATTCAGCTTATGTTTTTTAATCTGTCAGCGAAAGTGACTCTTGTGATTGTTTGGTCGTTTTTTAGTGACAAATCTGATGGCCATGAACATTCAAATTCTGATTGAGAAGGGGTGTGATGGTCAGTTAAGACATCACTTGTCCTTGTGGTTGTGCTCCTGGATGTTCGAGGGTCATAGCAAGCGTACTCATTTGGGCGTTGTTGCATCGATGTCCATTAGTTGGTAGCATGTGATCTGATGCAGGTCATTTCCAAACCAGTGATTTCTATGTCCACATGCTAATTTGGTTTGGTTTTGGAGCTCAACA
This sequence comes from Hyparrhenia diplandra, assembly GCA_015847255.1. Classification (NCBI taxonomy): domain Eukaryota; kingdom Viridiplantae; phylum Streptophyta; class Magnoliopsida; order Poales; family Poaceae; genus Hyparrhenia; species Hyparrhenia diplandra. The sequence continues at coordinate 27,254 of JADLZK010000288.1, read as the reverse complement.
TATCTGTGCAGTTGGATACAGGCAAGAAAGGTAAACATTAACACAAATCTGATATACTCTCTGATGCTTTGTTGCATGCATTCAATACTTTTGGGGGCTCACTGTTTCCTCTGCTCTCTGTTCTGTATTTTACTATTACTCGTGCAGTTTGAGGACACTAGGAGCTAATGGGATTGTGGTAAGGTTCATGCCTGTGCCTTTGTCATAATGTCATGTTGCGAACGATCGATGTCCATCAGCCAGATCCCTAGGTTACAATTTCCCTTTTGAATTCAATTTGCACTATTTGTCTTATTTACCTAGTGAATATCCTGTAGGACTTATCTCCTTTATTTTAATGGTTTCTATATATTGTATTGCTAATTTCTTCTAATATTTTCGCCATCTTGCAGGTATGTGCCTGTACGAACAAAGCGGCTGAATGCTGATTTTATCAAGGTTGCCAAGGATGATCATGTGCTGGCTCAAGAACCATAGAGAAGTTCTAGTTATCGTTGTCCAATCTAAAAGCCAAAGTAAGTGATTAAGTGATATTAAGGCTTGCTTTCAACTCAGTAATAAATATATTATAGCAAAGCATGCTGAACAGCGTTTGATTGCAGAGTGTATGTACCTTTGGTAGCTAAGCATCGTTGTCTCACACTCATGGCTGATTTGATTTGTTGCGTTTGGCCAAACTCATGGTAGGATTACCACAAATCCATATAAATATTACTCTGTACGAACTAGGAAGTAGGAACAAATTCCTTCGTGCATAGCCCTTCCATAATCTTCGTCCCTGTATCAGATCTGAAAATAGAATTGTTGCATTGTTAGGCTTTTAAAAATAGCAAATTTCCATCTTCTAGAACGATCACTGGTTGGTTCTTGCTTTATTTGCCAAAAAATAGTGGTATAAGCAAGGCATGTGTATTGCCAATCATGTTGTTATTTTGAATTTTGAATTAGCACTTGCGTTCATCATACTTTTTTTGTTTGTTTAGCACCTATGAACAATTTTTTATGCTAGCATTGTCTAATTTTCATCTGGTTGTAGCATCTTCTTCTGTGCCACCTTCTGTCTAGGTGCTTAAACATTTTTTTTTTATCATGCACACATCCTAGGTAGTTTACTTGCAACTATTTATAAGGCTATTAAAAAACAAATAATGTTGCATTATTCATCAGCACAAATCACTAGTGAGTTGTGAGCGATTTTTCCAATAGATTCTGTATTTCATTGATTTAGATTAAGTGGATTTTTATAGTTCGGATTGACTCCTCTTGTTTGTGCTGGAAGAATATATTGTCATGCTGTCTGGATAGTGAGTTCTTTTTTTTAGTTCATCCTGTTTGCTTGCTATTTTGACCTCTCTACATACTAGTAAGTGGTAACTATCAACTGGAGCCTATATCATGGTTTCAGTTCAGCTGAATTTACTTATCTACGACCAGCGTGTGTAGTAGAGATCCTTGGTTAATTATGGATCCTGCTAACTTCACTTTGTTGCTTCATTTCCTCATTATATGTGGCATGTTCCTTCTAACGACATGCTAATTCTTTGGATGTTGCCATGTGAACATGTCAGTCGATTGATTGCTCATTTTGTTGATCCTATGGTGATGAAGTGTTCATACAATTCCAGAAAATTGGTGTTATAAACACAATCCACTTCTGTTTTTTTAATCTGTCTTTTTTTCTCGTAGTTGGAGATAAGGATAACCTTATTACATCATATATTCTTATGTGTAGTCTAGCTAAACGCAATGCGAACTCATATGCAAATTCCCTGCACATTTTGTGCTATAATCTAAAAGAATTTATTTCGGTCTCTTGTCTAGTGACAGAAAAGTTTAATATTGTTAATATTAGATCCCTTTGTGCATTGTCAACATGATTTCGTTTATGGAATGACAACAACTAGATTGACATGGCTTATGGAGATGCGATGGTGAGAGTTAACGAGACGTGAGAAGGGGAAAGATAGAAATGTGCATATGTTGTACATCTAAAATGAGCATGATTCATTTGCTTTTGCATTCAACAAAAATTCAGTCAAGCTGCAGTTCAATTTTTTTTCCTCGAACACCCACGTCATTGCCTTAAACGATACAAGTGGTCCTAAATCACGCCGAATTCATGGTTGGGTTAGTCTTTTAGTACATTGGGCTGTAGTTCAAATTCGAATTATGCAGACATCTGGTTTAGAGAATCCTAGTATCCATTCCATGGGCTATTGGTGGCACGTCCCAGGTTTAGTTGCTTCTCTATGCTAAGATTTCATACTTCCCATTTTCCCATTCAAAAATGTTGATTCTTTGTTGTTTAAGATCACAAACCAGTACCTGCGTTTGTAGCAAAATGTCTCTTTTATTGTTTACTTTGGACTACTGCAGAACTGGATGTTAAGTCTAGAGAGTAACTTTTCTTGATTACTCGATTTGGTTATTTTCATCTGGCACTCTAATTTCCTTTCCAACCAATTTTATGTTTTTTTTTTTTTTTACAGGCAACAACTCTTCTTTTGTGGATAGATGCTTTCAATTGATTGGCGCACATAGATCTCCCAATGGCCTACCTCTAATAAACTATTGGAATCCTGGTATCCTCCATTACAGGTGCTATAATATATTGATTTTGATCTCCCAATGGCCTACCTCTAATAAACTTTTGTTGTAGCATAAATCTAATATTTTCCCCTTAGCGTGCCTTTAACATATTGATGCAGGTCTAATAACTAAAATATTGTGTGTTCTTGCATTAATTGAAATTCTTGGTTGCGCTAACTTTTGTCATGGTCAGGGACATATCTATCCATTCATATAAACATTCTGCATGGTGATAATTAAAGGGTCTATGTACAATCCTATTATGATTATAATTGAAGGGCTCACTACTCTCTCTCTCTCTCTCTCTCTCTCTCTCTCTTTTTGCATATTGGCTCTTAAGCTCGACAATGAAGCTATCTAGCTAAGGAGGCGATCAAACAAAAAAGATGATAAGAGGAAGGCAAAAACAATTGCAAAGAATGTGTTCGGTGCACACGACCTGAGGGCAGAGGCACAAGCTCACGACAAGAACCTGGCAGACTGCGGTTGTGCCTGTAGTTGGTTTACATTTGATTGTTACGTTGCACAACATTGGCGATCATTAGACTGTATGATTTTGCGTGGGATTTTTTTAAATGTTCTACAAGTACATTTTTCCAACACCTGGTTCAGAAGTAAGGAAACACGCTGGTAACTCTTACTGAAGGGAAAAAGTATCTAACATGTGCAAATGCAGTATATTTGCCATACATATGAATTGATCTGTAGAAAGAAAGATTTGACATTGTAATATGGTTATAATAAATATACGTGACGTATGTGCATGTCTAGTGGTTAAAAAAGATCTATAAAAAAAGGTTCAATATGATCATGTGAAACAATATTTTTGATGTATTAGCAAGCCGGTTTTGATTATTACCAAACTACAACAATCAAGTATACTCGTACAAAAACACGTGACCATTTATTGGGAGTTGGGAACCATCAAATCTCATCAAATCAAGGACAAATACTTAATTATTGAAACATCACGTGCGACGCGATTACCACCAATAAAAACCTGGTCACAACTGTTTCTGGTCAAAATAAAATTCCGATTAGAAAAAGGAAATAATCGGTTGGGACTTGGGACATGGCAGAGGTGGGCGGCCGGGCATCAGATCGTGGGCGAGCCTTTCCAGCGCTTGGCGAGGGAACCAGCGGGCTGCCGAGGGGGTCGGGGACTGATTAATGATCAGTCCCAGTAGTGCCCTGGGTAGTGATTAGCCCGAGCCCCCGCGACAGCATCTCTGCTGACCGAGCGTGAGGCGGCAACGCCGAGCGGGCCAAAGGGACCCACATCCTGGCCCCAGTAAACCGCATGCACGAGACAGGTACTGGCGCAGTTCCCAATCCAGGATTTTTTTTTTCAATTTTGTCTTGATCTCTTTGCAAATTTTCCATTCCTATTTTTCAACTCCTCTCTTACCAGAATTCGACTTTCCAGCGTTAGGAGCCAGCCTTTTCTCCTCTTTTTTTTATCTGCGTCTCGTATTTGAATGTTTAGAGGAGCCGACATTTTCCTGGTATTTTGTCTCTAGTAATTTTTCCCCAAACACATACTTGTTTAAATTGGATCATAAAAATGTCGAACCCTAGACCTTAAATCTCTGTTGTATCACTGTGAAAGTTAAGCTACAATCAGCATTGACAGGAGTAGTTCGTGTATCAATCACATGTCCAAAACATTTTTTTTTGACAGGAACATGTCCAAAACATTGACATCTGAAGTTAAATCGCAGAATAATGGAACAATTGGGTGGCCTATAACTAATTTTCTGAATACTATAATGTACAACTTCATCAATCTCTAATAGTTTCCGTCAATAGCAAATAGATAACAACATATCTCCATCCATAAAGGATCGCTGACACAATCAAATGAACCAATATTATAGGAACGATAGGGGCCAGCACAACATGTGCAGCTTGGAATTCCATGTTCCAGCCTGAGCTAATGGTGTGAACTGGGCTAGATCTGAAACGATGCACCACATCACCTGCAAAAATCATTTGATTATTTGAAATGCATTTGCCCAATTATTATATAAGAAAATACAACTCTTAGCATCATTGACCTTCTTAGTTACAAATTTTAAGATAGGCTCATGGTGTTGACTGAATCGGCAACTATAATCCTATCAGATCATATAATCCACTTAAACTGCAGCATATGCCATATTTTTTGCTATTAACAATCAAGACAGGATTAACAGAAATATAAATATTGGATTTACAGGGTTTTAATCTACCAATCTAGTTTGAGTGCTGGTACCTTTTGTGTTTTGCAAGGCTACTGATTGTTTAGCGTAGCTTGGGGACTCCAGCTGATTACTGCGACATCAAAATATGAATGTATTCAGCCAACAAAGTTTTTCTTACTGCAATAAAATAGCTGACCTTAGAAGCTTACACTGAATTGAAGACAGTGACATAAAATCAAGAACATGGCAAAGAGAATGTTTAGACTTTCCAGGACTAAAAAAGTTACTCACAATATAGTAGATGACAAGAAATGAAATCAATAGAGCACACCTTGACTGCACAGATAAGCTCCTAATGTTTTCAGAACTTATTTTTTTGGTCCAAAGAATTATGTATTTAAACTAAATATCTCTGTACAAAAATCAGTATGTGAAAAATTACTATAATTTGCTCACATCTATACTGACATGACTCTGAATTAACATATGTACATGGTCACAATTTTAACTATATATGTTTAAGCATGTATCTCGCAACAACAGCAAAATCGAGCATGTGTCAGTTTGTCAGGGATAATAGTGTATCTGGAAAAAATTCTGATCGGTCTCTGAATATGTTCAGGGATTCTCCATAAAGGATCCTAAGCTCCATGGCCAGCTTGGGTATCTTGATCCTCTCACCCACATTCACTATTTGGAATTACACCTAGAACTCCACTTGCCTCATTACATGGTGTATCCAATAAAAAATTAGTACGAACAAAAATTCACTAACTAAAGCCCATCAGTGGTGCTGCTACATGCAGTGTAGTAGCAGAATGATATTCTGAGAGAAAAAATGCAGCATTGACAAAACACAGGACTCTGTCAACTATTTTCACTCTGATGATCATCTCATCTTCGTCCATTGCTATTCGTTTATATGAAGATATGTACGGAATATGCAGTGGAGGAAAGATTACATACTGAACAGGCATCTTCTCAAAAGGCTGCACCAAGCATCACCAAACCTAGGAGAATATCAGCCAAGCTGGTTAGCATACTCTTTTCAGCATGTCCTCCAGCAACCGGTGACGAAAAGAAACACAGAATAAATTGACTGAAACAGGACAGAGTGACATTCGACATTAGGAGAAAATATTATATTTTCTAAAACGTTACTGCTCAAAAATGTCAAAGTTATTGAGGATGAAGTAGCACTCACCCTCATGTAACTGCTCGTCCAGCGCCTTTTGCAACCTGGAGCCTAGTGCAATCATTGCCATCCCCACCCACAGTAATCGTTATGAATATCAGGGGCCGGGCCACGGCTAACAATATGGCCACAGTATCTGCAGAATCATTTTTATGAAAAGAAAGCCTTAGATGAATAGGAGGTAGAATGAACCTACTGAAGTATGTTGTCAGCAGCGAACAGTTCAGAGTTCTATGGTCATGAATCATATATAGTCCAAAACAATTAAATAATCACAGATTTAGGATTACAGTGTTCGAGAAGCTATATAACCATATTCCTAGGTAATTCACATGACACTCAAATTTGTAGTGCAAAGCAGCCGAGAGGAATGAAAATTGTGAGATACATTTTAACTTCCTCAAATATATTGTCTAGCATGGTGACGAAAATAAAGGGCACCCAATATGGCACTGCCTGCACCTCAGTTTCGCCAGGGATGGCCCCTCCAATCAGTGGTTGATCTTTACTTTAGTTGCATTCATCATATATTTTCTGCAAACTTCATGACACGATGCATTTGCTGGAATGATACATAAAAGAGGAAATCTAAAGTGTTTGCCTTCTAAGGAAACATCATATACATCTATGGGTTGAACCTTGAATATTATTGCACAGTTGCAAACCTAAGTTAACCAAGCAAATTAGTCCAGTAACCAGCCTTTGATATATTGTGGATTAGTGAATCAGCATTCTAATTACTTTGGATTAGCAGGTCACTACTTTGGATTAGCGAATCAGCCTAAAAATACGAACATAGCAATATCACTTGAAAAACCCGAATTACTAATACTGCAAGTCTCCTACATAGTTGGAATAGCAGAACAATAATCTGTTCAAAAAGCAATGTGTGTATCACTTCAAAAGCCACCCATTCTAAACTGTTGTACCAAATATGACTGAAATCATGCACTTGCGACTTCCTATATATAAAAAAAAGCTGATCAAAATGGCCTTTAGGGAGCTTGAGTTTCTCTCTTATGAATTTCAGTTTCTACTTTTGAAGACTTATGCAGCGAGGGTAAAACAAGTAATACTATTCCTAGTATTCCTATCCTCAGAATGCCTCTTATCTGTAACGTAAAAGCCTAACTAGTTAAAATGCCTCTTATCTGTAACGTAAAAGCCTAACTAGTTAAGAGTTCAGTTATATGTCCTATGAAAAAAATCTAAATTGTTTTTTCAAAATATAAATCAAGGGTATGAGTAAGAGCATGTTGGAAACCAGTGGTGGAATTATCAGTCTAACAGATGAAAGGACAATTGCAAATTTTCATCAAAGGGCTTGAAACTATCAAAGCCTTGTTAAGATACTACATTCCTTAGAGTTGTTATTGAATTAGCTTATCAATTGAGAATGAAATTTGGCAGAAATAATCAGTATGGCATGCACTGGTTTTCCCAAACGAAGAGCAGCAGAACAAGCTGTGCCCAGCAGCGTAAAGAGCACAACAGTAAGGAAAGGAAGGATATTTACCGGAGAAATAAAGAGCAAGTGTTGGAGAAGAGAAAATCTGTTAAAGAATCCAAATCACCCTGTTGCTATGACTTATTATATGAAATTTATCAGATAGAGACCGGATTATTTATGTGATTATGATTAAAATATAAATGAGCATTCTTGGATGCTAAGCAAACATTCTACACCTTACAGTAGAATATGCAGGTCACTGCTAATAATCTAATATGTTGCTAAATAACCATGACAAGATATCTCCACATTTGTATTTTCTGCACCTTTGTTGTACTGAACTTTTGGCATTCATCCATAAATCACTGAATTCCAACTAAGAACAATGTTTACATAGCTGCAGTTTTTACATAAATTCTGAATAAAATACTCCATAATTTTCCTAACAAATATCAGTATTAGTTTTTTTACGATATTTAATCATATAAAATAATCCATAATTTTGCTAATGAATATAAGTATATTAGTTCTGTATGATATTTGATCATAGAATTATATTGTACATCTGTTCACTCAGCTGTCTGTTAATCTCAATGGTCATAACGTTTCAAAAGAAATCTCAGAAATCTCATTGGTTATACTTCAATAGTCATACGTGTTTCCTAAGAAAATTCCTACCTTGAGATTTTTCCGGCATTAGCCAAGAATATTTCGACATGTAGCATATGTATGTGTGGCACTGACGGGAACAAGGGCTGAAAGGGGAGTTATTTGATTTATGGCTCCTGCTCCTGTGTTCTGTCCCTGACAAGCTCCTACCCATTATAATGCAAACTGCAACCTCCCTAAAACCTCAAGCAACAGAGTATTTTCATAAAACAAAACGTCATCAGACATATGTATAAGATAAAAATGAATTTAATAATGCTTTGGCAGGGTAGGGGTGGATTTAGACGAGAAAATTACCATTGGCACTAGTTGCAATTGCTGCCGCAACAGAAAGTGAGTTATCATAAGTTCATAACAGCTCCTCATATTTGCCACATCCTATCAAAGAAAGCAACAATTCATATCAAAACTAGGAGGAAGCAGACACATGATTTAAAACAACAAAAGTTGTATTAACATCCATTATGGTATTCTGATGAAGCTATACAGCTGGTAACAACAGAACTAGGTAGTCATTGTTTTTGTAATTCAAGGATACCCACACAAATTAGTTAATTTTGGAAAACTGAAGACTAATGAACAAATTCATTAACAAACGAGATTAGCACGTGAACAGAGGAATTAATGGATCTAAATTGGCCTGCATCAGATCACCTACTCACAGCTGATAAAAATCGACGCCCCTAAGGAGGCATTGGCGTTCCAGGGGTTCACACAAGAAATAAATGAAAGCCATGTTTGCATGTATATGTGATAATTCTAACTAAAATGCATATATTTTCTCCGAAAAAGCCAGATGAATATTTCAATATACCTTGGTTTGATTTTAGAAACATATAATAATCCGATTAACGCTACTGGTTGGGAATTACCGCACCAAATCCTTAACTGAAAGCTGCATTGAACAAAAATTGGCAGGCGAGACAAACTCACATTGTTGCAATTGAAGAGGAGCTCCTGGTCGCCACCTATGCTGACAATAGAAGACTCGCGAGGAAACCCATCCTACACGCCAATCATTAAATCGAATCAAGTAGGCGGAGGAGATGTACAAACGCCAAGCTGGGGAAGGGGATCTGTAGGAGGAGCACCGGATCTGCCGCCAAAGATTGTTGGAGCACGTAGGCGGTCGCGGTTGGGCGACGGCGGCAGAGGGTGGTGGTGTGACATCGCCGCCGCTAGAGGCCTCCAACGCAAAGCATCCCCGCACTCGAATCATCGCACCAAGAGAGGCCTAACGCAAAGGCATCCCCGCACTCGAATCATCAAACTGAATCAAGAGGGGAAAGGGAACGGAAGGGGAAGAGGAAAAATGCCACAAACGGGGAGCTGGGAAAGGGGATTCGGAGGAGGGCGCACCTAGACCTGCCACCATTGTCGCCCGGCTTGCGCGAGAACCGTCGAGGGGCCTCGCCCGTGAAGACACGCCAGAAAGCCACCCCGCGGCCGGCCGAGGCATCGATCTAAGGCCGCAAGGCGGCGCCGAGACCGTGGGACCCGCCTCGGAGGCTCGCGGAGGCGGGAGGAGTGGGGAGCTGGGCTCGTCTTGGAGGAGAGGCGGCGCGAGCTGGGCTCAGGCGGCGGAGGGAGGCGAGCTGGGAGAAACTAATGCCTCCCCACGATCCATGCGATCCGAAATCGAAAAAAAACACGAATAAAATAAATAAACCCTAAAATAAAAAGAGGTGTTGGGTCCTGAGCATAATGGTGAACAGAGCTTGATTGTTGATTCGACACGATCGTCTTAAGACAAGTGCATCTGACGTACCACGAGGTGAATTGGCTCAAACCAAAAGTTCTGCACTCCTGCTTTGTTAGTATTCCATCCTCCAATCACTTTTTAAATAACTTTTGATTAGCAATGAATAAAGATATAAGAATAATATGTTATCAAAGAAAATTTTAATAGTAAATCGAAACCTGTTGTCTAAACCTCATGACTAGATGGACCATCTAGTATGAATTGCATTTTTCTTGTTTTGAGATAACGTGCGATCCAGATATTTCGTAAGCTTTTGTCAAGAGGGCCAAATTAGCTCTCATCCACTAGCAGGCTTATATTGCCCCGGTCTACAACAATGACTAGCAGGAAGGATCATTTATTAGTATGACTGCGTGCTAAAAGCTTTCTCCATTTCAAAGAGGATATGGGTGCATCTAAATGGAAGGATTTCCGTACTAACTTATAAGGAAGCACAAAATAAAGATTAATCTAATAGGTAATTAACCGAAAGTTCTGTTCTACCGGTTTCTTCCGTAAGCTATATATAATTTCCACACACAAAACATGAGCTATATCAATAACGGTGTAAAACTAGTAGCTATAGGTGCAAATTCTGAGATCTCACTCCTCTTTTCCTACATGTATCGAGTATTTGTATTTGAAGTACTTTTCTAAGTAAATCCTCTTTGGACAATAATCTCTCTTAGTATACCAAACGATTGTTGTAAATTAAACCACTCTCAACAATCATCGTATTAAAAGATAGTAGCATGACTAGCTTCAATATGTGGAATAGGAACCTGTATGTGCTGGCTCAACTTGTTTCTTTATTGCAAAGTGTTACATATAATAATTTAATTTATTTGCCGGCCACATCGAGAGCTGCTTTCAAATCCACAATGCTATGCATAAAAGAAATCCTGTGGAAGTATTCTTTCTGGTCATCAGTAAACACCTCCTGTCTAAGCTTCAAACATTTTAACTTTTACCAAAATTGTACATAGTACTAATTTGTCATATGGCCCATGGCATATTTTAAGTAGTGTCAGCATATCAAACAATACCAGTGAAAATGCATGCTCTGGGTAACATATCTTTCTATACTAAAATTTTTCATCATAATATATAAATCTAGTAAAGCGAATTTTGATGTAGCACAACTCTAGGAAGTTGATTATTTATGCAGACCTGAGAGACCATGGTCATCTCTCGTTTTCAGCTTCTGGTGTGACTAACTTTTAAATACAGCGACTACCACTCCCCTCCAAAGCAGCCTCGTGTGACCACTAGTAGGAAAAGCCTCTTAGCAAAGCCCCTCCCCTGGTTGAGTAGAGAGACTAAAGTGACTCTACCTCAAGCGACTAAAAAGTTCCTAAAACCAAAATGCAGACCTATATAACAACATTATCAGACAGACGCAGATCCTATGTGCATATGCAATCCAAAATATTTTTGCATTTAATGTTTTTCTCCAATCTATTTACTCAGACTTATTATTCAGATCCAAAACACCATATATGTATGTAGTCTTTTGCCTGCCCCTGGCCGGGCCCCATATAACGTACTAACAGGAGTTTAGTCGAATTGAGCCTTCATCACCCGTTCATATATGGCACACTACCCCTGCTGCTCTTCTCTATCCCAGCCTATAACCTCCCTAGGAGGACAGAGACTTCGCAGGAGAGGTTGAACTTTGATGAGTTTGAGCTAAGCTCAGCTAGCTCTACCAGGTCCAACTACTAGTCACAAAAGATCGATTTGAGGCGATATGGCTCTGGCCACCCTGCTGCTCCCCATCCTCAGGATCTACGGCCACCACAGTGCAGCAGGCGGCACCGGCGGCGACCACTGCACTGACAGCCGGCGCCATGACCACCACCACCACCACCACGGAGCAGCAAGCGCAGAAGAAGCCACCACCATCACCGCAACCGTCGTTCCCGCTGTGCGTCGGCACCAAGAACCCTACCCGGCGCACGAAGCCACCGCGTCATGTCGTCGTCGTCGTCATCGTCGTCCAGGAAGAGCCCCATGGTCCCCGCGGCGGCGACGGCGGGCACAGAACAACCACCACCGAGTCCACCACTGCATCAAGCGACGAAGAAGGCCGCATCATCGTCCTCCTCCTCGTCGTCCAGCTGGGAGCAGGTGAAGAGCCTACTGAGCTGCCGGAGCGCGACGGCAGCAGCAGCGCGTGAGCGACCCATCGGCGCCCTCGAGCGCTAGCGCGGCTCCGTGGCGCCGGTGGAGCCGGGGACGTGCGGCGCGTCGCTCTGCGCCATGCGCGACGTCGTCGACGCCGCCTCCTCGTCCTCCACCGCGGCGTCCGCATCCGTGTGTCCGACACGGGCACCGAACCGCCACCGCCGCCGCGGGTCGTCTGCTGCCTCCGGCTCCGGCGCAAGCGGCAGCAGCCACCATCCTCCATGAGGACGCGCGGCGGGGGCCTCTCCGGCTGCTACGAGTGCCGCGCCATCAACGTGGGAGCCCATGTCCGGGTCCGTCCCATTCGTACTTGCTCAAATAATTTTGTGATGATTGATTGAGTGATGATTAGTAAGCTAGCTAGCTGGATGGTGATGATTAAGGTGGTATAATGATAGATTAGTGGTGGTGATTATTGAATGAGCAGGAGGTACCCTCTCGGCCAAGGGAGCTGTGTTCGTGCCCGCAGTGCGGCGAGGTGTTCACCAAGGCCGACACCTTGAGCATCACCAGGCCATTCGCCATGCAGGTCATCTCTACTACTCTCATCAACATTTCTCCCTGTTTCTTGGCTTCTTCTGAGAAATCCATCGATTCCTCTGTTTCCGATCTGCGCAGTACGTTGATACATGACATAATATAATATGGCCATCGATTTTTATATATGTAACAATTTATTACTAGTATTTTCTCTCTCTCGCATACACACATGGGCGAGTACAGTATGGGTTACAGGCATATATAGGGCTTCAAACTATTGCAAGAGATAAAGGCCTGTTTAATTTAGGATGCAACACGAATTCCCTTTCACCCCAAAGAAGTAAAGTATAATAGGCGATACGTGTGTGGACCTTTTCTTTAACATGAAGCTTGCTAGCTGGCTAGGATTAATGGTGTTCATGCATGCATGGAAGACTGAACTTTGGGTACCTAGAGGAAGTCTGTGAGGGGAGGTAGCTAGTTAATTAGTGTCGGCGCCTCTGGTTAAGGTTAACTAACACGTCTTTGTTAACTGTTAATCATGGTTGAAAGTTTTCTTCCAAGGTAAGAATTACTACTAGTTCATTGTCATCTAAATAAACAAAATTGTCACCACTACTAATTCTACTAGTGCAAAGTTAAAATAGTTTATTAACATGAGGGTAGGGTATTATATATAGATAATCTCTTGGTGTTGGCACATCTATCAATGTGAGTGGAGTGGAGTGTGGAGGTAGAAGCAGGGGGAGGAGACAAACACAAAGGCCAGGAGATGAAGATGCTGCTCAACTCAACTCTCCTCTCCTCAAAGTAATACATGCCATACCGTACCAGGCCTGGCCGGCCGGCTTCCTTTTCATCTTTTTCTTTGTCTTTTGTGGTTTACAAGCAAGCATACAGGCTACGCTGTGTTGTTGTGTATTGTCCCCAAAGCATCTACACACTTTGTTTATGCATCATGTGTACTGCATGAATGAAGAAAAAAAGAATTCAACAATTCATGGTCCAGCTCAAACAAAATAAAGTTGCTTGTATGCATGAACAAGCACAAGGTAGTGCGTGGCAGATGAGCAGGAGCCTCTTCTTCTAATAATAATGCAGCATGCTTGGTGCATGCCTCTAATTGGGCTTGTACTATATATCAACAGCAATAATCACACTAAAGTCGTTTAAAAGAGGCTCCACATGACATGACATATTATAGTATTGGGCATGAACAGCTTGTGGTACACATATACAGTAGTTGACATAGTATCATCCATCCTCACAACTGATCCGAGCTGAATTTATAATGGTTGGTGTAGAGCACTGTAGGTCGCATGCAGCCAACTGAATTCATAACTTTGCTTTATCTGAATAAGTAAATAAATAGGATTGGATCATGATGAGCAAAAAGATATATGAAAGAAATAGTTATAGTATTAGCAGAGTGAGTTAATGAGCATCATGCCATGTTAGTGTGGTTAATCGCGTCGTCGTCGATCGTCTTCCTCCGGGCTAACCACTGCAATGCATGTTAACCATCTGCAGTGTCTGAGCTTGGAGCCGGAGGACTCGGGTCGCAACATCGTGGAGATCATCTTCAAAAATCAAGCTGGCAGAAGCGAGACCGTTCCATCTGCCACATCGACCGCATCCTCAAGGTCACAACGCGCCGCGCACCGTCGCGCGCTTCGAGGCCTACCGCGACGCCGTCCGATCACGCTGCCGCGCCGTCGTCGCCGCCCGTGCAACCGCCGACGGCAACAGGCTCCTCAGGTTCCTCCGCGCCGCTCGCTTGCGCGCGCGCTCGGACTCAGCGGCGCCACTAACCTCTGCTGCGCTGCTGATGGTGCCGCCGCTGGCGCGTCCTCCTCCGCCGCCGTCGTCTCGTCGTCGCCATGCGGCGTGTGCACAACCATCCGACACGGGTTCGCGCCGTGGTCGGCGCGCACCCGCTCGGCGTGCGCACCACGGCCAGCAGCGGCCGCGCGCGCGACGCTGTGGCTCGTCGTCGTCGGCTTCATCATCGTCGTCGTCGGTGCACGACTGCCGCGCCATGCTGGTGTGCGCGTCATCGCCGGCCGCGTCCGTCGCGACGGCGATGGCAGCGCCACGCCGTCGTCGTCGTCCGCTGCTGCTGGCGAGAGGATCAGGAAGGCGCCTTCGATTCGGTCGCCGGCGAGGATGCCTCCAGCAGCAGCGTGTGCAGGAACCTCGAGGAGTTGTTTGTGACCAATCCCCGGGGCCATCTTGCCATGCTTCGTCGTTATCTACCGCGTCCTTGATTCTTGATGCTTGTCTTGTCCCTAGCTAATTTCTTTTCTCATATACGTACATCTGTATCTGTAGAAACCAATGAATGTGGGCCAATCAAAAGTCATGTCGTTAATTTTCTTCTTTTAATTTGTCAAACAACTAATTAATACTCATATATATATATATATATATAAGTATGCCATATATATTATGTTTGTAACATTTCAGCTTTCCCCATGATGGTTTGGTGTTGTTGTGATTGAGTAGTTGGCCAAGTACTCAAGTCAACGGCTGCAGTGGACCGACTTCTTCTCCTCGATCTGCAGCTACTGTTGGTTCATGCATGCATGATCAGGTCAGATCAACAGCCAATTTCAAGATCCATCCACCGACAGGCAGAATCTCACTGCCCTCTTTGAAAAGTGTTGAGGTTGATGTGCCCGGCGGTTTTAGTTGCTCAGATTTTTATCCACGGTTGGTCAACCATGCACATGTGTGCTGGATCTCAAGAAACATATATATATATATATACACGGCAGGTAAGCTCATCTTCAATTCTGACCCATTTCTGTTCAAGGAAAAGGAAAGAAATCCTGACAGGAAAAGACACACTTTGTTTATCTGCTCTGTTCCGACGTTCAGCTAGCCTATTGGTGCAGACAAACCTTGAGCCACTGAAATGGTGGATCTGATAAACAGAGCTATATATATTTAACATGCAAAAGCTAGGTTCATAAATGACAAACCCTTGCTTGTTAGCATGACTGTTTTTGTTACAATATGGGCATCTCTGCTTTAAATGTGTGTTGGGCAATCTTTCACCTCGAGGGATGGTATTAGTCATTTAGGACAGCGACACGGTCTCCAAAACATAACTTTAACTTCTTATTATTATAAAAATATTTCGCGAAGATGCAATATATGTATACTTTTATTAAAGTATTTTTAAGACAAATCTACTCATATAATTTTACATTTACAAACTCAACAACTTAAAGTTATTGATGATTTATATTCCCAATGTTTGACCCAAACCTTGTCAAAACGACTTCTAATACCAAACCGGAGGGAGTAACAATCAAGGTGTAGTTAAACGAGGTCAAAATAAAGCCGGAGGTGGTGTTATCTGTCATTGATGATGCACTTGTCATGTTTATTCTAATAGCATGTTTGGTCAAATTATCATGCATACTGCACACATATCATTGACCGGTGGCGGAGCCAACAATTATGCATAAGGGGCCAGTAAGTTTCAATATATAAGAACTTAGTGTAGATTATGTGCTTAAATTTTTGTATCGAGATAGATTCGGTTTCATTTTTATTTATCAATATTTGACAATTTAACCATGCACGCTATTCTTCTCATAGTAGACAACCATGAACGTAGGCAACAAACATAATAATAAAATGTAAGTACGAATTTGTGGTGACTCTTGAATCTTGAAACCTACTATAGAGCTTAGTATTTCAGAGATATTCGAGTGGAGTAGAATGTCAAATATGTAGTGCAATTTGTGTGATTTGCTGTCCACCGAGAATAATTATTACTAGTTAATTATGCATCTAGCAGAAATGTAGAAATTAATAATAAAATATAACTAAGAATTTGTGCGTCTCATCCATGTTGTGTAGAAAACAAGAAAAGATATATGAAAAAAAACTCGTAATATATAGTTCTAACGTATATTACTAAATTATATATTGCATAATTTTTTAGCCTCATGTGGCCCCCTACTAGCCCCCTGGTGTCGTTGACTAAATAAAAGGTAACATCAGATAATTCATACATATTGTGGATTCATATTGCTTAGCATATATTCACTTCACATGTAAACTTTGTTCCTTTGTCCATTTGCACATAGAAATAGTCTGATTTACATTTCCTTTTTGGGGCATGTTTACTTAATCTAGGAGTTCAAAGAAACTATTGTTTTGTTTTTTAAAATAAATAATGAGAAGGTATATATTTGTACACCTATATTTGTCAATATTTCGTATAACTTATTAGGACAGGCCATATCTAATATAATATCAAGTGCTGAATAGTTAACAACACAAGAGATTGAAGGCACAAAGACATAATAATTAGTATGCATTTATATTGGGACCGGGTGTTGTTTTCTTATAGTCCAAATATATATTTTTAAAAAAATGAGAAGTGAAGTACATGTGTCTAACAAATAGAATCAGCCTAATGTTAAGGAAATGCCCAAATATATATGTAATGGACAATCATATTTTTTTTTTGCGTGCGCCGTTGCGTATTTCATTAAGAAGAATAAAGTTCAAATAAAGTTACGGTAACCATGTAGTTACCGAATGAAAACCTATTAGCTACTGGATACAACACGTGGTGTTACATTTTGAAGTTGTCTCGCGTGGAATCCAGTAAAACAAGATCCAGAGCATTAAAGGCGCCAAATAATATATAAGTGTCCAAATAATACTACCAGTAATAATTAACCAAACCGACAGTCAGAAGTTCAAAAGCCTAACTATTACTATCCTACTCATTCATCTAAGTTTCAATTAGCATGCCTAAACATGAATACATGAGGGGTACTAACCAGATCAACCACATGTGTCAAAAGGATTGTGTCATGTGCAGCAGCTCCACTTGTTGGTCGTCAGCTCCACTTGATGTGGTGGTTAATATATATCAAGTTAACTGTAACATGTTTACTGAAATAATAATGATCCTTGGCATGATCTTTTTATATATAATTATAATTTACTAAATAATCAGCTCTCTACACATCTTAGAATAGTCCTAAATTGGTATGTATATTTCAATCTTTTACTTTGGTTGCATTGAAAAGCATAGAGATTTTTTGCTCCCAGGACCAATGTGGTTGTTCCTTTTTGGCCTCTTCAGATGGTATATATATAGTTTGAACACCATGTGGAGTCTTGAATATTGCTTCAAATGAATGATTTTTACAGGTTTCTGAATTTACCTCTTAAACTTTATGCAAGGTTGATATTGTAGCGAATGGAGTATTTATGAATTTATATTAATGACCAAACAATTAGGAGCGCTTAGAGCACTAGGATAGATAGTTCTGTTACACTAGGTTCTTGTATAGGGCAAGAATCCATTGAAAAAAAAAAATCTAGGATGGAAAATATGAGAAGAAAAGGACACACTTAATTTTGTCTTCTAGCCTGGTGTTAGCATTTTTTTTTTTTTTTGACAAGGTCCGGTGTTAGCATTGGTTTAAGGAAGTGCAGAGCGTGGACAAACCTTGAGCAGTAAAATAACTAGTGGGTGTTTTTTTCAAGGCTATTTGTTGATCATGTGAGGCTGTTGTTGTGTCCAACCCGTGTTTGTTAACTCCTAATTGTACATTTAAGGTATATATATATGGTATAGGTGGTGTGCTAGCTAGACAGTAAAAATAACATATTATTGGTTTTACTTATATGAGACATGTCAGACTAAAAGGTTAGGAGATGATTGCCCAAAGACATAGAGTAAAGTCCATTTTAGCCATCAACTTTTGGCGAAGTCTAAGAAGCGACCATCGAACTCCAAAACCGGGTATCTTTGACCATCAACTCTTAAAACCGTTCTAATTGGTTCGATGGGTGGTTTTAATGTTTGTATTCTGAGTTTAATCCGCCCAGAACAGTGCGCGCCGCCCGCGTCCCCAGCCGCGTACGCATGCCCAGGCGCGGTGGCCCAATACGGTTCGCCCGGAGAGCGCTAAGCTCCACAACCGTAAGCTTGATATTTGTGAAAGGGCAACGAGCCAAAATGCGTTGGGCGGGTCATGTTTGTAACACAATAATAATAAAAGATTTAAAATAAACGAGACAAAAGCATATTTTTTTGAGTGGCGATTTAAAATAGCGAGAGAAAACATGTTTATGGATGAACCTTGCACGGGTAAAAGGTCCAGCCTGAAATACAAATTTATTTAATATTAATTCATAACAAAGGACCGTGGCAAACAAAATTTTTCATTCGACATCGAAAGAAAGCAACCAACTGATTGCATCCACCAACACAAGTTCTTGATTCATTTCACGGGGCATACCCATAATCAAGCTGAATATATATAACGAATTCCCATTGATCTAAGGACTAAATTGTAAAAGAAAACATTAAAACCACCCATCGAAACATCGATGGCCAATTGAACAGTTTTAAGAGTTGGATGGTCAAAGATACCCGGTTTTGGAGTTCGATGGTCATTCTTGGACTTCGCCAAAAGTTCGATGGCCAAAAAATGGACTTTACTCAAAAGACATAATATATGTCCTGCAAGCATGTACGGAATCTGAGTTGTTGCCAACCAAACCGACAGTTATATGTCAATGTAGGTGAATTAGCCTGCATTTCCCAAAACAAACAGATCGAAACATTGCATATGACCAAGTATGGTACAAATGTGCAGAATCTTACATGATGATAATGCAACCAAAAAGTATGGTACCGTTGACTGGACTACAGTGTCTATAAGAATTTTCAGACACAGAGCTAAATCAAACTTTATATTTATATATATGTAAGGCTTAATATTTTATAATGAGAGGGGTCTCAAGGTCATTAACTACTCGATCAGGGTCCTCCTGCCCCATGCATGGTCCTCTCCATAGTGTCACACAGCATGCAGTAGGTGTATCGATCATGTCTGCTGTGAATGTGCGGGACAAATTTTGGCACCACAAACCCTGCATGAGATGCAATGAATCCACCATAAATGGCACACAGCCTAATGGCATGTGAGAATGGGGAGGCAGCAAACATGGCATGGCTACATCAATCAGTACTACTAATAACTCCAATATATACCGATTTCGATCAAGGTTGTCGGTCCAAGATCCATGTAGGGGTCAAGTGTATATCTGAGTTTAGTAGTAATGTTTTATGTTTAATTAAGCTGACACGATAAAAATACAAAGAGGTGCTTTTGCAAGGTTTTGCTGCCCATATGCTGTCTACTTGACCCACAATTCAGTAGTAATCTTCAGCACTGTATGAATGTATGATAGTATATGTTTTGCCACTTGTTCCAATGCCTTGACTTCCGTGATTGCAAGATAATGGCCCACTCCGTATTAGATCCCATGTTGCCTGGCAACAGGAAGCTGTGTTGGATCGAGGTTGTACACTGACACCATGTTCCCTAACTGCATTGCTTAGGAGAATCCTTGGATTCTTATCTATTTGGGAGCACACTTTGGGTGTGCGAACACATAGTTGATTTATCTCAAATGTTTAGTTTTGATGTAGTGATTGTCAACACTCAACATTCTTTCTCTATTTTCTTTTATCTTTTTACTTCGGCTATGGTTCACGGCTGCGTGGAGTGTGTCGAAAGGCGTATCTCTTGGTTCGTGTTATGCGGGTGTGGGCTCGGAGATGGTAGCTGGCGGAAGGTGAAGGTGCCAAGGAGGACGTGCCGGGCTGACCGGACCGTGGAGGTGAGACGGACGTGAGGCTTGGACCGGGGACGAGTGCGGGCGGCTAGCCATGGTGGGCGACATGCGGGACATCGGCGGATGCAAGAGGGGTGGGCGTGAGGACCGTGTCGATCGGGTCAAGGCGGCGGCGTGCGGCGGGCGGGGGCTTTCCGGATGACTTAGCGACTCGGGCGGTCCAAGGCGGCGGTGACACGTGTCGAGGAGGTTTGGTGGTTTGCCCTCAAAACCATCGGCGCGGGTTTTAGTGGTTTGGGCCTCAAAACCACGGGCGGGTTTGGTGGTTTGTGCCTCAAAACCACGGCGCGGAGTTTCAGCGGGTTTGCGCCTCAAAACCCGGGTGTTCCGGCGGACGGAAGGGCGGCGCGTGGCGGCATCGGGGGTGCGTGGAGGCAAGGCTACCGGTGAGGGGCGCGGTGGCCGTCGGATCGAAGATTACCCAGAGTCGAGACGGAAATAGCCTTGGGGTTACAAAATGAAAGCTCATGTATCCTAGGGGTAGTTTAGGCGGAGGGAATAGGGGCTGTTGCG
Organism: Hyparrhenia diplandra; assembly: GCA_015847255.1. Classification (NCBI taxonomy): domain Eukaryota; kingdom Viridiplantae; phylum Streptophyta; class Magnoliopsida; order Poales; family Poaceae; genus Hyparrhenia; species Hyparrhenia diplandra. Next base: position 6,561 of record JADLZK010000288.1, on the reverse strand, counting down.
GGACATACCCCTTCATCCTCCCTTGCCTCTCATTTTCATATTTTCAGGTTAGGGTTACAGGCGAGGTGTGAGAGGTCACCGATTTGTACCAAGATTTGCGGGCAAGGGCTAAATTTGTGATTAGCACATCCACGGGGTGACGTTGGATCGATGATCGGTGTTCTTTGTTGTTCTTGAGCTGTGATTTTGAGTTCTTCCTTGTTCTTCCCGAGTTCATCCTCTCCCCCTCTTTTCTCTTCGCGATTCTTCGTTTTGGCACCGTTTGATCTCGTTTTTCTTCGCGTTGATTCGGTGCTAGGACGTGAGAGGATCATTTCCACGAAGGGTTGAGCTAATTCCTCACGAGCACGTAGATCGGGTTTTTGGATCAAGGTGACCTTTTTAGTGTTCTTAGTGTGATCATGATTTCTCTCGATTCACTCCATCAATCTCGAAATTTCCAAAGGGAAATGGTCACCCATGCCTAGATGCTATGGCTCAATTCTTGACACGAGGTTTTTACGATTTAGTGAGTTTGAGTGATTTTTTGGTGGTCGCCCGCCGGCGGGTGCTTATACTTCGGCGTCACGTCGGGGTGACGGACGGACTATGACGGACGCCGCGTCCGGGATTGACCCGGACCGCTCGGTGCTGTCCAGCGCGTCGGGGTGACGGACGCTCAGGCGACCCGCGACCGGGCTGGCCGATCGGTCCGGTCGGTCGCGTCTGGCGAAGTGCGCCGAGGCGATCTGACGGGCGCTCTGGCCGGACGCTGGACGGACTCGCCCGGTGATCCCGGTCGGTGGAATCGATCACTCTGCGAGAGTAGCTCTTTTTCTTCGTCTCTTGCGTGTTTGTTTCGTTCGGTTTTTCGGTTGATCATTTGTGAGTCTAGAGCAAACTCTAGCTCATCCACCTTGCATCCAAGGTCGTGATCATACCGTGTGGTGTGTCTTTTGCTCGGGGGTCGTGAGAGCTACAAGTCATCTAATTCGAAAGAATTTGGTGAGGCTCCCATTCACCCCCCTCGGTCGCCGTTTCGGTCCTTCAATTGGTATCGGGGCGGGGTTAAGGATCAAATCCACCTTAACCGGTTCTTGATCCCTTGAAGGCGACATGGAGAGGTTTGGTCACTTTGGTGGCAAGCCTCCGGAGTTCGATGGCACCAACTATCCCTATTGGAAGATTAAGATGCAAGCGCATCTCATGGGGATAGATTGGAGAGTGTGGGAGATCGTTGAGGTGAGAACTACCAAGTGCTTGCCGCTCGAGTGGGTGAGGATCAAATAGCCCAACACAATGCCAACAACCGGCGGAGCGTCTTGTTCTCTAGCCTCCAAGGATAGCGAGTTTGAAGAGTAGCCACTTGTGAGACCGCTAGAGGTGTGGAAGACTCTCGAGAGCTACCGCAGGGAACCCAAAGTCAAGGCCCGCCTCTGCGAGACCTGCAAGAGAGTACAATAACCTCATCCAACTTGAGGGCGAGTCCATCGATTCTCTCTTTGCTAGGTTTGGGGCGATGCGCAACAAGCTTCGTGCGAACAAGCCCGGAGAGGTTGGACGAGCACGAGAAAACGTGCGGCTCTTGTGCGCTCTGGATCGGAAGGTGTGGGATGTGAAGGTGTCCGCGATCATGGGTCAGCCAGCTTCTGACACCCTCACTCCCGACGAGCTCTGGCAAGCTCAAGTCTTCGGGATTGAGGCCCGGATCGGCCACTCAAGAACCCCATCTGCTTGGCCGAGAATGTTGCACTCGTCCTGCAGTAGAGCGGTTCAGTTCTTACTGCTAACCCTTCACGATTTCTTCGCCTTGTCTTCCTTGCGTACGTAAGGAAGCGAGATGGAGAGCCTTGGGATGATGAGCTTGCACTAGTCATCGGCCGATTCTCATGCGGTTCCACAACAACCGCGCCAGGCGCCGTCGGCGTGGCGGTGCTTCCAAGGGCGGATGCTTGAGGTCGCGGAGATCGGACCACTTCATCGCCCACTTGCCCCAAGAAAACAAGGACAAACACTCCGGCGAAATTTTCACGGCCCGGCAAAGCGCAAGGACAAGCGTGAGTACATCGCCGGCAAGTCCAAAGTCAAGAAGGGCTTCGACAAGGAGCGTCAGAAGAAGTACCTCAAGCGCCAAGGAGAACAGGGCGCCTTCTTAGCTCCTCGGCGATCTCGACAACGGCGGGCAATCTTCCTCCAGCGACGAGGCCCGGCAAGATTGAAGACAAGCTGAACGGACTTTGCTTCTTGGGGGGCGGCTCAAGCCGGGGCTTACGCACCATGGCCCTCGATGGAGCGGTGACCGGCTTGATGCCAAGCCACACGGCAACGACTCTTCTTCCCCTTCCTCAGAATTATCTCCTTCCAATCGAATCTCTCTCGATGAGTTGAATCTTTGGAGGCAGGCGCTTGTTTGCCAAAGAGAGTTGTTAAAGCGTCTTTAGGAGAGAAAGGGTACAAGGAGAAGTGGGAGATGGGTAGGCCGAGATAGAGTTGCTTAGGAAGCTGTCGATGTCTCTGATGGGAGGCGAGTGTGATGCTTGTGCTGTGCATATGTCTAGTATCATGTCTTTGCAGTCAAGTATTCCCGCTTTGCTAGATGAGCATCGCTGATCACGAAGCTAGGCCTATGTTCTTTGAGGTGCGTGCAAGTCGTGTCGGCTTGCAATCCCGGGTGGCGAGGCTACCAAAAAACTTTGTGCTTGAGAAGACCAACTCGGATAACCCAGCGTGCTGAAGTGTGCTAAGTGTGAAGCTTTAGAGTTGGAGCTCATGTCTTGTAGGCATGACAAGGAGGATTGAAGAGGAGATCACATATCTTCGGCTACGTCACGAGTTGGGTGTCTAGTGAAAGAGCGGACTTAGCATGATGATGAGTCGAGTTCAAGAGGGGGCGGCACATCGGGATTAGGCTTTGCTATAGGTGGGAAGGGTGAAGTTATCTATGGCAAGGTTGGTCAAGGTAGTGGTTTGAGCTCGAGTGAGGAAACCAGCCAACACTCCTAAGCCCACGACCAAGTCCACCCCACTAAGCCTACCGAACCTATTGTGCAAAGATGGCATTCTCCAAAAGAGCCACGAAACTCCACCTCCCAAACAAGTGTGGCTTCAAAGCGAACCACCTCAGAACCCACTTGACACTTTGCCCGGGATCACACAGGGAAACCCTTCCTAAAGCCAAAGCTCCAACAAAGTAAACCATCCACCCAAGAGAGTGAACCGGCCACCCAAGAGAGAGAGGTGAGGTATCAACGTGAGTATTGCGGAGAGATGGTCACTTGTTTGAGTTTTGCTTTAGGAGGAAGAGGGGCAGGCGTCAAGTTGAGTTGAGAACCGTGACTTGTATCACCCACCACTTGGCATGTATGAGAGGGTGTGCGGTCGGTTCGAGGCAGTTTCGCGGGCCTAGAGGTAGGATGCCTCGGAAGGCTAGGCCGCCGGTTGTGAGACCTCGTGATGGTCGTGTTCAGCGTGTGGATGTTGATCCCGCTTTGGGAACTTTGAGTTTGACATGAGGAGAGCACCACGTTTTGTTTGCGCGTGGTGAGCACCTTGGTCGAGATAGGTCGTGGGATGTTTGTTTTGCCTAACGCTTATCTTTGCGCAAAATGGTCAACTTGGGTATTCTCCTAAGTATACCCCCGGTGTTGTGCCATTTGCTCATCATGTTTTCAATGATGCGGTGACGAGTCTTGGGTTCCCAAGCTTATGCTGTTAACCCTTTGGGATCCAAGACTTAGGTTTTCTTTTGTCCTCTCATGTGTAGGTATGAGGACATGGGGTGGAGAACACATGCTTGATGGAACTTGATCTTTTGTATGGCGTGATCAAAGACTTGATGGTTCTCTACACTCACTTTGATGGCCTCCAAGAGGCATGAGCTTTAATGTGGCGCCTACATATACTTTTTGTGAGCTATCATTTACACTCATACCTTGTCTTTGTCATGTTTTTTTCTACTTGTGGTATGTGGTAGTTGTTCATTTGCTCACTTGTATATTGCTTGCATGTATCATACTTGTATCATGTTTTTATATCCCCTTTAGCATGTATTATCTTGTGTATTATATGCCATGCCCCAGCCTTTGTGCCCTTTGTTTCCTAGCTCTGTTTGCTAGGTGTCTTTTAGTTGAGGGGAGTTGAGTTTGCTATCCTTTTTGAGGAGTAGTTTTGCGGAGTTGATGTACACTTGGCTTTAGGTTTTGTTTTGTTTTGTGCATCATCTTGTATCATATTGCATTCATATCATGTACACTTTTGCATCTTGAGCTTCTTGGTTATATTGATCACAATGAGACTATATACATTTAGTGTAACAATTACTTGTTGGTGCTTATAAAGCATGCTCATACATTTCAATTGGTATATGTTATGAGCAAAGCTGTTTTTCATGTGAACTTGCTTAACAACGATGAATCTTGCAAATGTTCACCATTGAGATAGTTCCTAGCATGTTTAAGTTGTTGAGATCCTTTGTGCTTATCATGTATGCTAAGGTGACTATGTCTCATTCCTTTGAGTTATACACTTGCTTAGATGACCACATGCTTTCATATGCTAAAATCTGAAATCTAAGTTAAGTGTATGGAAAAGATCGAGATGGGTCCATACCGTCCCACATCAAAGTCTTGGGGTACTTCTCTCATTGCACTTTGAGTTGAACTCGAGCTTGGTAGTGTTTGACCTGACCTATTGTCTTAAACCCCGATTGCTCACATGCATAGGCTTGACATGGTTGATTAGTAAAAAATGACGGTTGTGGATAACCACTCGCACTCATGTCTTTGGACCAATGCTTGTATCCGCTAAATCTCGATAATCTTAAAATGTTGTTGGCAAGTGTTGGTTCTTTCTTTTGCATGATGGATAAACTTTGCTTGGGGTAGTCCTCTTGATATACATGTGTAGCACTTGGTAGATTTCAGCTTACTTATGCTATGTGCCATTCTTTGTGGTGGACACCTTTTACGAAATGCTTAAAACTGAATCAAAATGCTTTCAAGTCATATCTCATATCTTTTTGATCGGTTTGAGCACCGTGTTAAACACTTGATTTTGTTGCCCATGACACTACCCTAGAGCATCTTCTCATTTATTGACTATAAACTTGAGCTCACTCATTGCACTTTGCATGCATTTCATCAGCAATTAGTGCATGTGCCAACAAGGGGAGAAAGATACAAAGATGTTGAATTGTGAATTGGTATCTTGAATTGGTATATTGATGTATCGCACTAGTCAAGGGGGAGTAACTCGGGGAGTATCTCTTTACCACTTTGAGCTAGATGTGTGAGCCTTTGCCTCTGTCTTGAGGGTCTAGCTTCTTGTGTGAAAGAAATTGGTAGAGATTGGTTTGGAGAGCCGTGCTAGTGGTGTTGAGCCCGCTCTACCTCTTCTTGAGGACTAAATTTGTTTAGCTTGGTTGTGTCGAGCCTTTTGCCCATGTCTTTTTTGGAACCAAGTTTTGCTCCATGTTTGCTATCCAGTTAGGTTGTCTTAGCTTGCCCGATGTGCTTTCTTCTATCTTATTATTCTGTCTTTGTGTCGAATGTTGACAATGCACTCATCAAGGGGAGATTATAACACATGGTTTGATTTATCTCAAATGTGTTTAGTTTTGATGTAGTGATTGTCGGCACTCAACATTCTTTCTCTATTTTCTTTTTATCTTTTACGCTTCTGCTTGGTTTCACCGGCACGTGGAGTGTGTCGACGTATCTCTTGGTTCGGTGTTGTGCGTGTGTGGAGCTCGGAGATGTAGCTGACGGAGAGGTGAAGGTGCCAAGGAGGACGTGCCGGGCTGACGGACCGTGGAGGTGAAGGACGGACGTGAGGAGGAAGCTTGGGCCGAGGGACCTGGGTGCGGGCGGCTAGCCATGGTGGCCTGACATCTGGGACATCGCGGATGCAAGAGGGCGTGGCGAGACCGTGTCGATCGGGTCAAGGCGGGCGTCACGAGCGGCGGGAGCTCGGATGACTCCGCGACTCGGGCGGTCAAGGCTACGGTGACACGTGTCGGAGGTTTGGTGGTTTTGCCCTCAAAACCATCTGCCAGCGGGTTTTCGTGGTTTTGGGCCTCAAAACCACGGGGCGGGTTTGGTGGTTTATTGCCTCAAAACCACGCGCCGTTTCGCTGGTTTGGCGCCAAAAACCGGCATGCGACGAAGGATCTGCGACGTGCATGCGACGGTGAGATTTTCAGTGCGGAGGCAAGGCTAATGCGAGAGCGTGGTCACGCTTCTGATTGAAGATTACCCGTATTCCACTTTTAAACAGCCTTAGGTTAAGCGTAAAATCACTCATGTATCCTAGGGTAGTTTGTGCTGCAGGGAATAAAAGGGCTATTTAGGCGCAGGCATACCCCTTCATTCCCTTGCCTCTCATTTTCATATTTTCCAGCTTAGGGTTACGATCGGTGTGAGAGGTCCACCGATTTTTGTACCAAGATTTGCGCAGTAAAGGGGCTAGCCGGTGGATTAAATTGCCGTAAGTGACGCTTTGGATCGATTGATCGCAGCTCTTTGTTGTTCTTGAGTCGTGATTTTGAGTTCTTCACTTGTTCTTTTCCCGAAGTTCATCCTCTCC
>JADLZK010000287.1:0-11844 GCA_015847255.1 Hyparrhenia diplandra | reverse complement strand
TGTCATAGGTCTCAAAGTAGCTCTTGTTTAGGGCGAAATGTTGGAATTCCATTGAAAATCTCCGTGGACCTACGCATTTGAAATAAGACGGGGAACGACATGAAAGGTGCATAGGAAGTTAGGGTGGAAAGGTTAGATGTTGGTAGGATCAATTACATTGCGTTCCCCAACCATTAATATATGTTTCTGGATGTGACAATAGAGACTGTTGGCGCTGATTTCAGCGCGACTCAAAAGAAACAGAAGTTCCAATCCGGCTATAGAATCGAGCTAGACTTTTTCCCGGTTGTGAATCAAATGCCTCACCCTAGAGAACCTGAATTTGAAGAAGTGGACCATTAGAGAGTTTTTCTAAGAATCACTTGTCATAGGCCTCAAAGTAGCACTTGTTTAGGGCAAAATTTTGGAATTCCATCAAAATCTCTCCGTGGACCTAATTACTGAAATAAGATGGGGAACGACAAGAAAGGTGCATAGGAAGTTAGGGTGGATAGGTTAGATGTTGGTAGGATCAATTACTTTGCGTTCCCCAACCGTTAATATATGTTTCTGGATGTGACAATAGAGATCGGCCGGGCGCACTAATTTCAAAAAAACTCAAAACAAAAGAGAAGTTTCAATCCCGCTATAGAATCGAGCTAGACTTTTTTAGAATCGGTTGTGAATCAAATGCCTAACCCTAGAGAACCTAAATTTGAATAAGTGGACCATTAGAGAGTTTTTCTAAGAATCACTTGTCATAGGTCTCAAAGTAGCACTTGTTTAGGGCGAAATCTTGGAATTCCATTGAAAATCTCTGGTGGACCTACGTACTGAAATAAGAAGGGGAACGACACGAAAGGTGCATAGGAAGTTAGGTGGATAGGTTAGATGTTGGTAGGATCAATTACATTATGTTCCCCAACCGTTAATATATGTTTTACGATATGACAATAGAGACTCGTTGGCGCTGATTTCAGCGCTGGACTCAAAAGAAATAAGTTTCCAATCCGGCTATAGGATCAATTACATTACGTTCCCCAACCGTTAATATATGTTTCTGGATGTGACAATAGAGACTCGCTGGCGCCGCCTGATTTCAGCGAACTCAACAAAGAGAAGTTTCCAATCAGCGCTATAGAATCGAAGCTAGACTTTTTTTCGGTTTGTGAATCAAATGCCTAACCCTAGAGAACCTAAATTTGAATAAGTGGACCATTAGAGAGTTTTTCTAAGAATCACTTGTCATAGGTCTCAAAGTAGCTCTTGTTTAGGGCGAAATCTTGGAATTCCATTGAAAATCTCTGGTGGACCTACGTACTGAAATAAGACGGGGAACGACACGAAAGGTGCATAGGAAGTTAGGGTGGAAAGGTTAGATGTTGGTAGGATCAATTACATTGCGTTCCCCAACCGTTAATATATGTTTCTGGATGTGACAATAGAGACTGTTGGCGCGGATTTCAGCGCGGACTCAAAAGAAACAGAAGTTCCAATCCGGCTATAGAATCGAGCTAGACTTTTTCCCGGTTGTGAATCAAATGCCTCACCCTAGAGAACCTAAATTTGAAGAAGTGGACCATTAGAGAGCTTTTCTAAGAATCACTTGTCATAGGCCTCAAAGTAGCACTTGTTTAGGGCGAAATTTTGGAATTCCATCAAAAATCTCTGGTGGACCTAATTACTAAAAATAAGATGGGGAACGACACGAAAGGTGCATAGGAAGTTAGGGTGGATAGGTTAGATGTTGGTAGGATCAATTACATTGCGTTCCCCAACCGTTAATATATGTTTCGGATGTGACAATAGAGACGCTAGCGCTGATTTCAGCTCAAAAGAAACAAGTTTTCCGGCTATAGGATCAATTACATTGCTCAAAACAAATATGTTTCTCGGAGACAATAGGATCGCTGGCGCTGATTTCAGTTTTTCCAATCCTGCTATAGAATCGAGCTAGACTTTTTTGCGGTTGTGAATCAAATGCCTAACCCTAGAGAACCTAAATTTGAATAAGTGGACCATTAGAGAGTTTTTCTAAGAATCACTTGTCATAGGTCTCAAAGTAGCACTTGTTTAGGGCGAAATCTTGGAATTCCATTGAAAATCTCTGGTGGACCTACGTACTGAAATAAGAAGGGAACGACACGAAAGGTGCATAGGAAGTTAGGGTGGATAGGTTAGATGTTGGTAGGATCAATTACATTCAAAAGCGTTCCCCAACCGTTAATATATGTTTATGTCGGATGTGACAATAGAGATCTGCTGGCGCTGATTTCAACGCGGACTCAAAAAGAAAAAGTTTCCAATCCTGCTATAGAATCAATTAGACTTTTTGCGGTTGTGAATCAAATGCCTAACCCTAGAGAACCTAAATTTGAATAAGTGGACCATTAGAGAGTTTTTCTAAGAATCACTTGTCATAGGTCTCAAAGTAGCTCTTGTTTAGAATCGAAATCTTGGAATTCCATTGAAAATCTCTGTGGACCTACGTACTGAAATAAGATGGGGAACAACACGAAAGGTGCATAGGAAGTTAGGGTGGAAAGGTTAGATGTTGGTAGGATCAATTACATTGCGTTCCCCAACCGTTAATATATGTTTCGGATGTGACAATAGAGAAAATCTTGCGCTGATTTCAGCGCGGACTCAAAAGAAACAGAAGTTCCAATCCGGCTATAGAATCGAGCTAGACTTTTTTTCCTTTGTGAATCAAATGCCTCACCCTAGAGAACCTAAATTTGAAGAAGTGGACCATTAGAGAGTTTTTCTAAGAATCACTTGTCATAGGCCTCAAAGTAGCACTTGTTTAGGGCGAAATTTTGGAATTCCATCGAAAATCTCTGGTGGACCTAATTACTGAAATAAGATGGGGAACGACACGAAAGGTGCATAGGAAGTTAGGGTGGATAGGTTAGATGTTGGTAGGATCAATTACTTTGCGTTCCCCAAAAGTTAATATATGTTTCTGGATGTGACAATAGAGATCGGCCGGCGCTAATTTCAGCGAACTCAAAACAAAGAGAAGTTTCCAATCCCGCTATAGAATCGAGCTAGACTTTTTCACGGTTGTGAATCAAATGCCTAACCCTAGAGAACCTAAATTTGAATAAGTGGACCATTAGAGAGTTTTTCTAAGAATCACTTGTCATAGGTCTCAAAGTAGCACTTGTTTAGGGCGAAATCTTGGAATTCCATTGAAAATCTCTGGTGGACCTACGTACTGAAATAAGAAGGGGAACGACACGAAAGGTGCATAGGAAGTTAGGGTGGATAGGTTAGATGTTGGTAGGATCAATTACATTGCGTTCCCCAACCGTTAATATATGTTTCTGGATGTGACAATAGAGACTGTTGGCGCTGATTTCAGCGCGGACTCAAAAGAAACAGAAGTTTCCAATCCGGCTATAGGATCAATTACATTGCGTTCCCCAACCGTTAATATATGTTTCTGGATGTGACAATAGAGACTGCTGGCGCTGACTTCAGCGCGAACTCAACAAAGAGAAGTTTCCAATCCTGCTATAGAATCGAGCTAGACTTTTTTGCGGTTGTGAATCAAATGCCTAACCCTAGAGAACCTAAATTTGAATAAGTGGACCATTAGAGAGTTTTTCTAAGAATCACTTGTCATAGGTCTCAAAGTAGCACTTGTTTAGGGCGAAATCTTGGAATTCCATTGAAAATCTCTGGTGGACCTACGTACTAAAATAAGAAGGGGCACGACATGAAAGGTGCATAGGAAGTTAGGGTGGATAGGTTAGATGTTGGTAGGATCAATTACATCGCGTTCCCCAACCGTTAATATATGTTTCTGGATGTGACAATAGAGACTGTTGGCGCTGATTTCAGCGCGGACTCAAAAGAAACAGAAGTTCCAATCCGGCTATAGAATCGAGCTAGACTTTTTCCCGGTTGTGAATCAAATGCCTCACCCTAGAGAACCTAAATATGAAGAAGTGGACCATTAGAGAGTTTTTCTAAGAATCACTTGTCATAGGCCTCAAAGTAGCCCTTGTTTAGGGAGAAATTTTGGAATTCCATCGAAAATCTCTGGTGGACCTAATTACTGAAATAAGATGGGGAATGACACGAAAGGTGCATAGGAAGTTAGGGTGGATAGGTTAGATGCTGGTAGGATCAATTACTTTGCGTTCCCCAACCGTTAATATATGTTTCTGGATGTTACAATAGAGACTGCTGGCGCTAATTTCAGCGCGAACTCAAAACAAAGAGAAGTTTCCAATCCTGCTATAGAATCGAGCTAGACTTTTTCGCGGTTGTGAATCAAATGCCTAACCCTAGAGAACCTAAATTTGAATAAGTGGACCATTAGAGAGTTTTTCTAAGAATCACTTGTCATAGGCCTCAAAGTAGCACTTGTTTAGGGAGAAATTTTGGAATTCCATCGAAAATCTCTGGTGGACCTAATTACTGAAATAAGATGGGGAACGACAAGAAAGGTGCATAGGAAGTTAGGGTGGATAGGCTAGATGTTAGTAGGATCATTTACATTGCGTTCCCCAACCGTTAATATATGTTTCTGGATGTGACAATAGAGACTGCTGGCGCTGATTTCAGCGCGGACTCAAAAGAAACAGAAGTTTCCAATCCGGCTATAGGATCAATTACATTGCGTTCCCCAACCGTTAATATATGTTTACGGATGTGACAATAGAGATCTGCCGGCGCTGATTTCAGCTTGAACTCAACAAAGAGAAGTTTCCAATCCTGCTATAGAATCGAGCTAGACTTTTTGCGGTTGTGAATCAAATGCCTAACCCTAGAGAACCTAAATTTGAATAAGTGGACCATTAGAGAGTTTTTCTAAGAATCACTTGTCATAGGTCTCAAAGTAGCACTTGTTTAGGGCGAAATCTTGGAATTCCATTGAAAATCTCTGGGGTGGACCTACGTACTCGAAATAAGAAGGGGAACAACACGAAAGGTGCATAGGAAGTTAGGGTGGATAGGTTAGATGTTGGTAGGATCAATTACATTGCGTTCCCCAACCGTTAATATATGTTTTTCGGATGTGACAATAGAGACTGGTGGCGATTTCAGCGCTGACTCCAAATAGGATCAATTACATTGCATTCCCCAACCGTTAATATATGTTCCAATAGAGATCACGGCTATCAACAAAGAATCGATAGAATCTAGACTTTTTTGCGGTTGTGAATCAAATGCCTAACCCTAGAGAACCTAAATTTGAATAAGTGGACCATTAGAGAGTTTTTCTAAGAATCACTTGTCATAGGTCTCAAAGTAGCACTTGTTTAGGGCGAAATTTTGGAATTCCATTGAAAATCTCTCGTGGACCTAATTACTGAAATAAGATGGGGAACGACATGAAAGGTGCATAGGAAGTTAGGGTGGATAGGTTAGATGTTGGTAGGATCAATTACATTGCGTTCCCCAACCGTTAATATATGTTTCTGGATGTGACAATAGAGATCGTTGGCGCTAATTTCAGCTGAACTCAAAAGAAAAGAGAAGTTCCAATCCTGCTATAGAATCGAGCTAGACTTTTTCCCCGGTTGTGAATCAAATGCCTCACCCTAGAGAACCTAAATTTGAAGAAGTGGACCATTAGAGAGTTTTTCTAAGAATCACTTGTCATAGGCCTCAAAGTAGCACTTGTTTAGGGCGAAATTTTGGAATTCCATCGAAAATCTCTGGTGGACCTAATTACTGAAATAAGATGGGGAACGACACGAAAGGTGCATAGGAAGTTAGGGTGGATAGGTTAGATGTTGGTAGGATCAATTACTTTGCGTTCCCCAACCGTTAATATATGTTTCTGGATGTGACAATAGAGACTGCTGGCACTAATTTCAGCGCGAACTCAAAACAAAGAGAAGTTTCCAATCCTGCTATAGAATCGAATCTAGACTTTTTTTTCCCAACCGTGAATCAAATGCCTAACCCTAGAGAACCTAAATTTGAATAAGTGGACCATTAGAGAGTTTTTCTAAGAATCACTTGTCATAGGTCTCAAAGTAGCACTTGTTTAGGGCTAAATCTTGGAATTCCATTGAAAATCTCCTAGTGGACCTACGTTTGAAATAAGAAGGGGAAACCATTAGAAAAGGTGCATAGGAAGTTAGGGTGGATAGGTTAGATGTTGGTAGGATCAATTACATTGCGTTCCCCAACCGTTAATATATGTTTCGATATGACCCCAACCGGACTCAAAAAAAACCTAATCCGCTATAGGATCTACGTACTGAACCGCTAATAAGATATGACATGAAATTTGCATAGGCGCTGATTTCAAAAGAAAAAAGAAACAATGAAGTTCCAATCCGTTATAGGATCAATTACATTGCGTTCCCCAACCGTTAATATATGTTTCTCGGATGTGACAATAGAGATCGCCGGCGCTGATTTCAGCAGCGAACTCAACAAAGAGAAGTTTCAATCCTGCTATAGAATCGAGCTAGACTTTTTCCCACGGTTGTGAATCAAATGCCTAACCCTAGAGAACCTAAATTTGAATAAGTGGACCATTAGAGAGTTTTTCTAAGAATCACTTGTCATAGGTCTCAAAGTAGCACTTGTTTAGGGCGAAATCTTGGAATTCCATTGAAAATCTCGTGGACCTACGCATTGAAATAAGAAGGGGAACGACACGAAAGGTGCATAGGAAGTTAGGGTGGATAGGTTAGATGTTGGTAGGATCAATTACATTGCGTTCCCCAACCGTTAATATATGTTTCTGGATGTGACAATAGAGACTGGGCGCTAATTTCAGCGCGAACTCAAAAGAAAAAGAGAAGTTTCCAATCCGCTATAGAATCGAGCTAGACTTTTTTCGCTTGTGAATCAAATGCCTAACCCTAGAGAACCTAAATTTGAATAAGTGGACCATTAGAGAGTTTTTCTAAGAATCACTTGTCATAGGCCTCAAAGTAGCACTTGTTTAGGGGCAAAAATTTTGGAATTCCATCAAAAATCTCTGTGGACCTAATTACTGAAATAAGATGGGGAACACGAAAGGTGCATAGGAAGTTAGGGTGGATAGGTTAGATGTTGGTAGGATCAATTACTTTGCGGCTAATATATGTTTCTGGATGTGACAATAGAGATCACTAATTTCAGCGCGAACTCAAAACAAAAGAGAAGTTTCCAATCCGCTATAGAATCGAGCTAGACTTTTTGTTGTGAATCAAATGCCTAACCCTAGAGAACCTAAATTTGAAGAAGTGGACCATTAGAGAGTTTTTCTAAGAATCACTTGTCATAGGCCTCAAAGTAGCACTTGTTTAGGGGCAAATTTTGGAATTCCATTGAAAATCTCCTCGGTGGACCTAATTAAAAATAAGATGGGGAACGACAAAAGGTGCATAGGAAGTTAACCGGTGGATAGGTTAGATGTTGGTAGGATCAATTACATTGCGTTCCCCAACCGTTAATATATGTTTCTCGATGTGACAATAGAGACTCGGGCGGGATCACTGATTTCAGCCCAACCGAACTCAAAAGAAAGAGAAGTTTCCAATCCAATCGCTATAGAATCGAAGCTAGACTTTTTCCCCGTTGTGAATCAAATGCCTAACCCTAGAGAACCTAAATTTGAATAAGTGGACCATTAGAGAGTTTTTCTAAGAATCACTTGTCATAGGTCTCAAAGTAGCACTTGTTTAGGGCGAAATCTTGGAATTCCATTGAAAATCTCTGGTGGACCTACGTCTCAAATAAGAAGGGGAACGACACGAAAGGTGCATAGGAAGTTAGGGTGGATAGGTAGATGTTAGATGTTGGTAGGATCAATTACATTGCTATAGTCAATCCCCAACCGTTAATATATGTTTCGGATGTGACAATAGAGATCATTGGCGCTGATTTCAGCGAACTCAAAACAAAGAGAAGTTTCCAATCCGCTATAGAATCGAGCTAGACTTTTTTTGCGGTTGAATCAAATGCCTAACCCTAGAGAACCTAAATTTGAATAAGTGGACCATTAGAGAGTTTTTCAAGAATCACTTGTCATAGGTCTCAAAGTAGCACTTGTTTAGGGGCGAAATTTTGGAATTCCATTGAAAATCTCAAGTGGACCTAATGACAAATAAGATGGGGGAACGACATGAAAGGTGCATAGGAAGTTAGGGTGGATAGGTTAGATGTTGGTAGGATCAATTACATTGCGTTCCCAACCGTTAATATATGTTTCGGATGTGACAATAGAGATCATGGCGCCCGCGGACTCAAAAAGAAACAGAAGTTAATCCGGCTATAGGATCAATTACATTGCGTTCCCCAACCGTTAATATATGTTTTGGATGTGACAATAGAGATCAGGCGATTTTTCAGCGAACTCAACAAAGAGAAGTTTCCAATCCTGATATAGAATCGAGCTAGACTTTTTTTGCGGTTGTGAATCAAATGCCTAACCCTAGAGAACCTAAATTTGAATAAGTGGACCATTAGAGAGTTTTTCTAAGAATCACTTGTCATAGGTCTCAAAGTAGCACTTGTTTAGGGCGAAAATCTTGGAATTCCATTGAAAATCTCTCGGTGGACCTACGTATCGAAATAAGAAGGGGAACGACATGAAAGGTGCATAGGAAGTTAGGGTGGATAGGTTAGATGTTGGTAGGATCAATTACATTGCGTTCCCCAACCGTTAATATATGTTTCTGGATGTGACAATAGAGACTGTTGGCGCTGATTTCAGCGCGGACTCAAAAGAAACAGAAGTTCCAATCCGGCTATAGAATCGAGCTAGACTTTTTTTCCCTTGTGAATCAAATGCCTCACCCTAGAGAACCTAAATTTGAAGAAGTGGACCATTAGAGAGTTTTTCTAAGAATCACTTGTCATAGGCCTCAAAGTAGCCCTTGTTTAGGGAGAAATTTTGGAATTCCATCGAAAATCTCTGGTGGACCTAATTACTGAAATAAGATGGGGAATGACACGAAAGGTGCATAGGAAGTTAGGGTGGATAGGTTAGATGTTGGTAGGATCAATTACTTTGCGTTCCCCAACCGTTAATATATGTTTCTGGATGTGACAATAGAGACTGCTGGCGCTAATTTCAGCGCGAACTCAAAACAAAGAGAAGTTTCCAATCCTGCTATAGAATCGAGCTAGACTTTTTCGGTTGTGAATCAAATGCCTAACCCTAGAGAACCTAAATTTGAATAAGTGGGACCATTAGAGAGTTTTTCTAAGAATCACTTGTCATAGGCCTCAAAGTAGCCCTTGTTTAGGGCAGAAATTTTGGAATTCCATCGAAAAATCTCCTCGTGGACCTAATTACTGAAATAAGATGGGGAACGACAAGAAAGGTGCATAGGAAGTTAGGGTGGATAGGCTAGATGTTAGTAGGATCATTTACATTGCGTTCCCCAACCGTTAATATATGTTTCTGGATGTGACAATAGAGACTGCTGGCGCTGATTTCAGCGCGGACTCAAAAGAAACAGAAGTTTCCAATCCGGCTATAGGATCAATTACATTGCGTTCCCCAACCGTTAATATATGTTTCTGGATGTGACAATAGAGACTCGCCGATTTCAGCGCGAACTCAACAAAGAGAAGTTTCCAATCCTGCTATAGAATCGAGCTAGACTTTTTTGCAGTTGTGAATCAAATGCCTAACCCTAGAGAACCTCAATTTGAATAAGTGGACCATTAGAGAGTTTTTCTAAGAATCACTTGTCATAGGTCTCAAAGTAGCTCTTGTTTAGGGCGAAATCTTGGAATTCCATTGAAAATCTCTGGTGGACCTACGTACTGAAATAAGACGGGGAACAACACGAAAGGTGCATAGGAAGTTAGGGTGGAAAGGTTAGATGTTGGTAGGATCAATTACATTGCGTTCCCCAACCGTTAATATATGTTTCTGGATGTGACAATAGAGACTGTTGGCGCTGATTTCAGCGAACTCAAAACAAAGAGAGAGTTCCAATCCGCTATAGAATCGAGCTAGACTTTTTCCCGGTTGTGAATCAAATGCCTCACCCTAGAGAACCTAAATTTGAAGAAGTGGACCATTAGAGAGTTTTTTCTAAGAATCACTTGTCATAGGCCTCAAAGTAGCACTTGTTTAGGGGCGAAATTTTTGGAATTCCATCAAAAATCTCTCGGTGGACCTAATTACTAAAATAAGATGGGGAATCGACACGAAAGGTGCATAGGAAGTTAGGGTGGATATGTTAGATGTTGGTAGGATCAATTACTTTGCGTTCCCCAACCGTTAATATATGTTTCTGGATGTGACAATAGAGACTGCTGGCACTAATTTCAGCGCGAACTCAAAACAAAGAGAAGTTTCCAATCCTGCTATAGAATCGAGCTAGACTTTTTTGCGGTTGTGAATCAAATGCCTAACCCTAGAGAATCTAAATTTGAATAAGTGGACCATTAGAGAGTTTTTCTAAGAATCACTTGTCATAGGTCTCAAAGTAGCACTTGTTTAGGGCGAAATCTTGGAATTCCATTGAAAATCTCTGGTGGACCTACGTACTGAAATAAGAAGGGAACGACACGAAAGGTGCATAGGAAAAGGGTGGATAGGTTAGATGTTGGTAGGATCAATTACATTGCGTTCCCCCAACCGTTAATATATGTTTCGGATATGACAATAGAGACTGTTGGCGCTGATTTCAGCGCGACTCAAAAGAAAAATTTCCAATCCGCTATAGGATCAATTACTTGTGAATCCCCCAACCGTTAATATATATTTCTGGATGTGACCATGATTTCAAGAATCACGCGAACTCAAAAGAAAGAGAATTTTCCAATCCATATAGAATCAAGCCTAGACTTTTAAGACACGGTTGTAGGAATCAAATGTTGACAATAGAGAACCTAAATTTGAAGAAGTGGACCATTAAGAAAGTTTTTCCAAGAATAGAATCGTCATAAGCCTCAAAGTAGCACTTGTTTAATCAAAATGCCTAACCCCAGAGAACCTAAATTTGAATAAGTGGACCATTAGAGAGTTTTTCTAAGAATCACTTGTCATAGGTGCTCAAAGTAGCACTTGTTTAGGGCGAAATGTTGGAATTCCATTGAAAATCTCCGTTCCCCACCTAATATATGTTTCTGGATATGAGAATAGGAACGACACGAAAGGATTTTAGCGCGGAAGTCAAAAGAGTGGATAGGTTAGATGTTGGTAGGATCAATTACATTGTGTTCCCCAACCGTTAATATATGTTTCGGATGTGACAATAGAGATCGGCCGGCGCTGATTTCAGCCGAACTCAAAAAGAAGTTTCCAATCCTGCTATAGAATCGAGCTAGACTTTTTTTCGCGGTTGTGAATCAAATGCCTAACCCTAGAGAACCTAAATTTGAATAAGTGGACCATTAGAGAGTTTTTCTAAGAATCACTTGTCATAGGTCTCAAAGTAGCACTTGTTTAGGGGCGAAATCTTGGAATTCCATTGAAAATCTCAAAGTGGACCTACGTTACTGAAATAAGAAGGGGAACGACATGAAAGGTGCATAGGAAGTTAGGGTGGATAGGTTAGATGTTGGTAGGATCAATTACATTGCGTTCCCCACCGTTAATATATGTTTACGGATATGACAATAGAGACTGTTGGCGCTGATTTCACAACTCAAAAGAAACAGAGAATCCGGCTATAGGATCAATTACATTATGCGTTCCCAACCGTTAATATATGTTTTGGATGTGACAATAGAGACGCCTGGCCGATTTCAGCCCGAACTCAACAAAGAGAAGTTTCCAATCCCGCTATAGAATCGAGCTAGACTTTTTTTTTGGTTTGTGAATCAAATGCCTAACCCTAGAGAACCTAAATTTGAATAAGTGGACCATTAGAGAGTTTTTCTAAGAATCACTTGTCATAGGTCTCAAAGTAGCACTTGTTTAGGCGAAATCTTGGAATT
>JADLZK010000286.1:0-166754 GCA_015847255.1 Hyparrhenia diplandra | reverse complement strand
TTCTAAATTACAGACCCACATACACTTATCATTGTCATTAAGACCTCTCGATCTTTATGCACGAAGTTCCCAATAATCTAGAAAGTGCTATTGATCTTCCTAACAAGATCTCATTAACAAGTCACTCCAAGATTACAACATTTCATTCAAAAATACATCGAGTAAACAGCGGAAGGATTACATAACCATAATTTTTCAAACCATTTGTTCAAAACAAACTTAAGTAATATTATTACAAGCCCGGAATTTATTGAAGTAACATTATACATATAATACATAGACAACCCCGCCTCGAGGGTTCAACTCTACTCATCATCTTCCTCCCGAAACACCATCATGCAAAGCAGGGACCAAAACAAGCCTGCTCATGACCTGCTTCCCCGCAATAAGGGTCAAAGAACCCCGAAAGTACGGGAGTACTCAACAAGACTTAACCGACAAAGAAATAGAAGAAGACGAGGAATGCCGGTTTAGGAATCAAGGTAAGGCTTTTAGCAAGAATCAAGAATTCTTTTGCGTAAAAGCTTACTAAAAGTGAATCCTTACTTTCAATATTTTTAATTCATATTAGTAGCTCATATACTCTAGGTTATCCTACTCTAGAGCAAACATTTCTTTCATAAGCCAACTTTCTTTCCTCAAAACCATATTCCATCATTTACTACGAAGAAGGGTGCGAGGATCAAGTCTCCTTTTCTCGTGGAGCAAACGCCGATTCGAACCGCTTTAAAACCTAGCTGGGATACCTCACCACACGACATATGTAGAACTTAAACTTGCATATGTCAACCCTCACTGACCGTCCAAAACGGGACCGCGTCCCTACGCCACCCGAGAGTACCGTACACCTCCAATCCGGGACTTTAACCCATGAGGGTAACTTGTACTCCCGCCATCTCTCCACTCCCAAAGGCGCGGTTGTACGCTCCCGATTTGGCTCACCTCCGAGATCTCGCTTACACGAGATATGTGGCCAAGATAACAAATTCTTGATCCAAGGGCCAATCCACGGACGGTCCTTAAACGATCAACACGGGACAAGCACGCCTAGGTATCCCGCCGGCTTTCAACCTACGTCCCGTCCCGATCTCAAATTCATTTCTACTTCTCTTTCTTTTCCGAAAAGGTACCATATTCTCATGTAAAGCATTTTGATGAAAAAGCTTAACTAATTAAGCAGGCTAAGCATCACTAAGCATTTTTGAAATAAAACAAAGTTAACAAGGATGTTATTGCAATAATCAAGGATGATAATGCAAAGAATTAGGTTATCACTCAACTCCTAATTACTTAATGCAACATATCATAAACATAAGTATAAAACTTTGTAAAATACAAGGAAGGGTTTAAATGTATCCTGGGCTTGCCTTCGTTGATTTGGCCCGGGACTCGGGGTCAACACCACAATAAAAGAAATCCTCTCCAACGTAATAACCCTCCTCAAAGAATCGGCTCGGCTTTTAACAATCTCGGTCTCGCTCACTACACGAAATAATGTATGCTTCAACATGATGGAATTTAAATATGATGCTTAACTGATGCATGAAATGATAACAATTTGAATATAACTTTCCTTCACGATAAAAGTTGCAACCCAACAAAACCAACTTGTTAAACTACTCTAAAAGATATCATCACCATTGCCTAAAGAGTTCTCAAGGACCATTTGATAGTGGTATGGTCCAAGTTCACAAAACAACCCCCCAAAGTCACCCAAAACCCTAAATTATTTGACACTAAACAAATTATTTAACACACATGAAATAATAGAACATAAAATAATAAATAATTTAAACATTTCAAAATGAGCTCAAAATTTTTGTACAAGTAGACACATCATAAAACAGTACCAAATAAATTTTTATGATTTTTCGAATAAATAGAATAATTATTAAAAATCAAGGAAGATGCATTTTTCAATTAAAATTTGTATTTTTAAATCATGCCCAAACTATTTAAAATTCAAGTTTCATAATTTTCCTAGATAGTAAATATGATGGGAAGGCTATACAAAAATTTTCATGATTTTAGAACCCATATTTGAATTTATATGAAATTTGGAAAATCTAGACACTATTCAAATAAATGAAATTGAATAAAACATTTCATAAATGAAAAAGACTGTTGGGCCATTTGGCCCAAAGATCGGTAAACAAGGCGCCCAGAACTGTTTGGCTCGCTATTATTCACGCCCATTATCGTGTATGGTGGACCGCCTATGTTGAATAGTAATGGGCCGCCCCAAGAGGGAATAGTGCAAGGCCTAGCACTCGTTCCGTGTGCCGCGACGAGACATGGCCAAGGCTGTCGCCGGGCGGTCACCGCGCTGGCGGGCGGCACGCTGCGTTCGCCACACCCGGCCGGTAGAGACACAAACGAGGTCAAAAGAGGGCAAGAGCTCACCGGGGTTCTAGGGCGCCGCTTGAGGAGGGGAGGGCCGGAGGTCGGCGGCGGCAAGGGCGATGCGCGCGTGCGGCACGGCACGACGGGCGTTCCGTGATGCGGGCGCGTACTGAAGAAATAAAGGTCGATCATGACCACGACACCAAGGCGAACGAAAACATGAACCGCCCGATTCGAGGCTCACCGAACGATGTGGAGGCGGCGGCGGAGCTCGCTGGCGGCGCCGACCGCCATGAGAAGAAACGGCGGGCGAGGATGATTCCGGCGACGAAGAGGGTCACGACCCGGACTCCAAAGGAGCACAAGAAAGTTGCGAGTTTGTCGGCTAGTTGGTTTGGCGAGAGAAGACTCGACGGCGACGAACGACGGCGCGGCGGAGGAGGGAGGTTTCCGGCCAAAAAAAATAAAGAAAAGAGGATCGACGCCGCCGGCGGTGGCCTATTTATAGGAGGGAGAGGTCGAACAGGTGGACAATGACGTCGCGAAGCTCCTCTCGGGCGCGGACGCGAGATAAATCGGCGGTTGGCCGGCGGTGTGAAGTTCAACGCCGGGCGGTGGCGAGAGGTGAGAGGTCGGGTTATCAGAGCTAACCCTAACTTTTCGGATTTTCTCAAATTACTCTCAAAATTTGAACTGAACTCAAAAAATCTCCAAAAACAAAGTTTGCTTAAAATTTCAAGATCTACAAATTTCATAATTGGAACATTTTCAAATTCGGCCTGAAAATTGACTTTTTGAAATGGGGTCAAAAAGTAGGAAATTTGAATTCAAAATTACTTTTAAATTTACTTAAAAAACTTGAAAAACTTTGTACATATCATTTGTTCATCAAGAAAAGATCTACAAAAACTAGCTTTTTGAAGTTTTGGCAAATTTTGCTTAGATTTTGAAATAAGGGAAAAGGGGTAAAAAGAGTTTTATCGAATTCAAAATTTCTTTAAAATTTTGAACTAAACATTGAAAACTCAAAATACCAACTTTGCTCAACTTTGAAAACTCTACCATTTCACTTTTTGTGACCACCCTCAAATTTTTGATAAATTTTGAAATAAAGAAAGAGGGACAAACTAGGGTTTAGAAATTAGGGTTTCCGACAAGGGGGTAACTTCCGATTCGTATTCTTTCCGTGTCTTTTCGACCGACGACGAAAACCAAACATAAAACAAACTTATTTTAGTTTAATGCAAGACATAGTGAGCTAAACAGGTATGCTTTGCAATGATCATGATGACATGTCATATTTTAGTAATAGTAACCCTGTGGGTGTTACAAAATTTTCCCTAAAAAAGAAATCTCGTCCCCGAGATTTAAAGCTCGGGGTTAAGTAACGGCAAAGGAAAATATGTCAAGCAAACACATCTCGAACTTGTTCATAAAACAAGTAGGGGTTTACATAATATACGCTACGAAGATTACAAAAGATAAGTTACAACTTCTAATGGATCTACAACACCTAAATAGTGGCAAAGAACTCGGGAAATGTTCTTGTAGATACTCCTCTGCCTCCCACGTAGCTTCTTCTTCGAATGTTGACTCCACCGAATTTTATACCACTTGAGTGTCCTTCTTCGAGTAATTCGATTTTTGATCTAAAACTCGAATAGGATATTCTCAATAAGTCGACAAAGCTCTAGTTCTACTCCTTCAAACCGTTACTTGCTCGGTACTGAAGGCACTTCTTCAATTGTGATATATGAAAGACATTATGCACGGCCGAGAGTTGTTCGCAACCTCAAACGGTATGCTACTTCCCCATATCATTCCAAGATCTAAAATGGACCAATATAGCGAGGTGCTAACTTGCCTTTAACTCCAAATCTACAAGACCCCTTTCATAGGTGATACTTTCGTGATAGACATAATCTCCCACATCAAATATTAGAGGTTGACGCCTTTTGTCGGCGTAACTCTTTTGATGGGATTGAGTCTGCCTTTAAGATTTGCTTGTACAACTCTGACCGCTTTTCTTCTCGCTTTAACCATGTCTACTCCAAAATACCACCTTTCACTAGGCTCAAACCAATTCGTGGAGTTCTACATCCGCGACCGTATAGCGCTTCAAATGGTGCCATCTTGATACTTTCTTGATAACTATTATTGTAAGAAAATTCTCGCCAAAGGTAAACATTCATCCCATTTTTTCTCAATAGGTGAGAACACAAGCTCGTAACATATCTTCTAGAATTTGGTTAACTCTTTTCGCCCGTCCAGCTAGCCTCAGGTGATAAGTCGAACTATGAACAAGCTTGGTTCCCAATGACTTTGTAAATGGTCCCGCACTTTGTCCATAAACACCGAACCTCTCGTCTCGAGACAATAACCTTTGGTGCACCATGCAAACTAAAAATTCGTTGCAAATAAAGTTGTGCATAAGCTAGGGGCTCTATAATCAGCCTTTCACGGAAGGAAATGAGCCAATTTAGTGAGACGATCCACAATGACCCAAATGGAATCAAAACCTCTCGACGTCCCGGGTAGACCAACTATAAAGTCCATACTAATTTCTTCCCATTTCCATGATGGAATAGGTAAAGGATTCAACAAATCCCCGCAGACTTCATATGCACAAAATTCACTCACGGCGACAAGTATCACACTTAGCAACATAACGAGCAACTTCTATTTTCATCTTGGTCCACCGTAATCTCTATTTTAAGTCCCGATACATCTTGTTACTTCCTCGATGAATAGAATATCTTGTTAGGTGTGCTTCATCGAGGATTTGTTGACGAACTCGGGAACCTTTGGTACTACCGCATCGATTCTTGAACCACAACACCTCGCCTTCATCAATTCTAAAATGAGTGGGTTTCCCACTCCTAACCTTCTCCTTGATATGATCTATACCCTTGTTTTCTTTCGGCAAAGAATAATCTGATCTCTAAGAGTTGATTCAACAAAGATATTGACTAAAGTCCCCTGCTCAACAATTTCTATATTCAGCTTCTCCAGCTTCTTGACATAGAGTCCGGTTTCTCAAACTTATTGTAAGACAATTGCAATGAGCTTTTTATGATCGAAAGTGCATCGGAACCACATTTGCCTTGCCGTGATGATAATGCACTTCTAAATCATAATCTTTGATCAATTCCAACCATCTTCTTTGCCTCATATTCGATCGATTGGGTAAAGATATACTTTAAACTCTTGTGATCAAGATAGATATGGCAAGTGTTGCCCAACAAATAATGACGCCAAATCTTCAAATGCATGGACAACTACCGCTAACTCTAAATCATGAGTTGGATAATGTTCTTCATGACGCTTTAAGTTGTCCGAGGCATAAGCAATGACTCTTCTTTCTTGCATCAGTACACACCCGAGACCAATACCGTAAGCATCACAATAAACATCAAACGGCTTCTCAATATCCTACCGAGCTAATACCGTGTGCAAGAGTTAATGCCTTCTTCAATATCTTGAAAGCTTTGTCACACTCGATGACCGCACAAACTTAGTTTGATTCTTCAACAACTCGTGATAGGCTTTGATACTTTAGAAAAATCCAAAATAAACCGACGGTAATAACCCGCCATTCCAAGAAAAATCGCGAACTTGATGCACGAGTTGGGGGCTTCCAGCTTGAGGATATCCTTAACTTTTCCCCGGATCAACTCGCAACTCCGTCACCGCCAACACATGACCCGTAAATTGTACTTTCTCTAACCAAAACTCACACTTGCTTTAACTTGGCATATAACCGATGGTCTCTAAGACGCCGTAACAATTCAAAGGTGCTCAAAGATGCTCTTCTTTGTTCTTAGAATATATCAATATATCATCAATGAATACCACTACAAACTTGTCAAGTTCGTGCATGAATACCGAATTCATCAAATACATAAAATGAGCGGGGGCATTGGTTAATCCAAAAGACATCACCAAATACTCATATAGACCAAATCCGTAGTGAAGGCGCCTTTGGAATATCCATAGGTCCGATCTTAATCTGATGATATCCCGACCTTAAATCAATCTTTTGAAAAAGACTTTTGCTCCAAAGAAGTTGATCAAAAGTAGATCAATGCGGGGCAAAGGATATTTGTTTTTAATCGCCACCTCATTCAAAGGAACGATAATCAACACACATTCTCAAAGTGTGGTCCTTCTTTTTCACAAAGATTGCGTGACACCCCCAAGGTGATGAACTGGGTCGAATAAAACCTTTATCCAACAATTCTTGCAATTGGGTTTTTAGCTCGCTAACTCTTTAGGCGGCATTCTATATGCTCTCCTAGATATTGGGGCCGTTTCCGGCTTCAAATCTATTCTCAACTCAACATCTCTCGTCTCGGCGGCGCACTGTGCAAATCTTCTCGGAATACATCTACAAATTCACGTACCACTAGAATGTCCTTTACTTCCTTGACTCAAGTAGCACAAACTCTCTCAACAAATCCTCTTAGGAATAGGAAGTTGAATAAGAAGTTGAGAACTGCTATCGTATATTTACCTTTATTGTTCTATTCAACACATCGATGACAAAATTTCCATGCCGATACATCCAATTCATACCCGTGGTCACA
Organism: Hyparrhenia diplandra; assembly: GCA_015847255.1. Classification (NCBI taxonomy): domain Eukaryota; kingdom Viridiplantae; phylum Streptophyta; class Magnoliopsida; order Poales; family Poaceae; genus Hyparrhenia; species Hyparrhenia diplandra. Next base: position 159,825 of record JADLZK010000286.1, on the reverse strand, counting down.
TCTATATCCCGATCCTTTAAAAATTATCATGTTCGTGGGAAAATCATGCCCACCTAACCTTATAGGTACATGATGTACCATTTCTCTAGTACACATACGCCCCCGTGTGAATGTATATGTAAATCTTCTTTTGTTTTCCCAATTAATATTTCATGCTTCACAACAAATGTTCTATTGATAAAGGTATGTGATGCACCAAAATCAAACAATGTAATCAAGCAGGGTGATTAGCAACGGAAACATACCCATCATAACGGGCTCTCCCCGCAGTATGTCATCAACACTAGTGTAGAATACCCGCCCCGCCTTCTTTTCAATCTTTCCCTTCGAGCATTCTCGATTATTATTCTTGTTCTCATTGCTGCGGCCGACTTCCGTAAGCTACCCGATAACCCGGGTTATACTTTCGAGGATTGGGGCATTCTCGAAAATAATGACCGTGTTTTCCACAATTATAACAAATGGGAGTGTGGCCTTGTGGAGTAGGGTTACGAATGACGGGGGACATTCGGCCGACGTGGATAAGAAAGAGCCGCAGCCAGCTCCGACAAATGACCGCCGCCTAGGCCGAACCGTGGTGGACGATAGGGAGGACGAAAATGATTAACCGGATGGTAAATCACTCTCGGACGCTTTGAATTACCACCGAGTATCCGTGAGGGTACATTCTTCTTTTTCTTTTCTTCCTTTTGCTCATATTCCATAATGACATGATTCTTTTCCTCACAAGATATTGCCATGTTTACTACATCATGATAAGAATCCGAATCACGGACGCTCATCATAGCATGAAGTTTTGGATGGAGACCGCGATGAACCACTCCTTCTTCTTTTCATCTAAATTCACATGTGTCGTGGCATACCGTGCCGTGTGATTAAACTTGCCAACATACTAGAGTACCGAGTCTTCTCCTTGCTTTAAAGCTAAGAACTCTTCCAAAATTCTTGGCCATAACTCCTTTTGGAATGAAATGAGCACGGAAAGCATGCTTGAATTCATCCTGGTGATTTGATGTCCAAAGTCTGCTCAGCTTTGAAATTGTTCCACCAAGCTCCGGCAAGTATTATTCGAAGTCAAGTTGTGCAAAGAAAGAGGGGCTTCGATGATCCGCATAAGTCATTAACTCAAACTTTTGCTCCATAGCACGGCCAATCATTTGCTTCTAACGGCTCATCGCCTCTACTAAAGATTGGAGGTTTTGTGCCAGTAAAATCTGGATAAGAAATTTCATCTTCCTCATCATGTCGGCCCTTGTTGCCACGACGATTGTTATTCTGATTTTGTTGGGCCATTTCTCGCACCAACCGAGAATTTTCTCGTGGTAGCCCTGAAGCAACATACGAGAATTTTCTCGCGAAAGTCGGACTAAGGCCGCAATAGCCTCGGCCAAATTGGTTGAACTCGGTGGAGGATCGGGCATAGCAGCCCCTTGAACTACTAGCATTTGATTGAGGCATCTGTTACAAACAAACCGACTTTATTCATTAACTCCCATACGACTTCGTAAAAAACTACAAGAAACAAGCCAAACATGATCACTTATTTATGTTACAATCCCGCACTAGGCAGACCATCCAACCCACTAAGTTTTTACATACTCTTACTATCTAACATATCTTACAACATCCTTCCATCCGCTTATGCATTATTCTCACTTCCCCGGTAGTGCTCTATCTCCTCCGGTTCTTCTTCTTCTTCACCATCGCTAAGTGGTGCTATCTCCTCATGTCCCGCTTCTTCCTCATTCTCATCTTCAACAATACCTCCATCATCCTCAACATCTCCATACCGGTGGTTCTCGATGGATGGCTTCATGTAAATTTGCATTATAGGCTTCCAAACCTTGCACCCGAACTTCTAGGGCATGAATACGATGCACCGCCATGATCATGTCTTGCCTTTCGAACTCCCTCTCGTGGAATACATTAAATAAAACTTGACGACAATCTTCATAGTCTAGATCACGACGTTCCACTTCACCTTGCGCATCACCAATCTGTAAGGTATTATCCTCATTGACTCTAGTGGCTTCGTTAACTCTTCGAGCCTTCCTACTTCAGCCTTGAAGATCAACAATCTGTGAAGTACCTTCTTCTCTCGCTCTAGTTACTTCGCCAACTCTCTCGTAAGCCTTTGTATCTCAAATGATAAATCAGGGCCTACTAGTGCCTTTGCTAGCACCATCGCTTTCTTGGGGCTAATCGGGTGTCTTGGGACTCCCTTAGGTCCCGTCTTCTTCCTTTGGGTCTGCTTTTGGTACGGGCCATCCTCGTAGATAGGGAAGATTGGATTAAAGGATGGATCGTAGAGATTAGCAAAGTTAGCAAGCATAGGATTGATATACCTAACCCAAACCACAATTAAGGGGAAAGTGATTAACAGTTAATTAAGCATGATGTATGAATCGAACTTACGAAACTATGCGTAAAACGAAACTTATTATATAGGGCAATATAACATGTTACTCCACTACAAAACATTTAAATTATAAGAAAGGATTTACAAATTGATTCAAGATAAGCTATAAGCAATTTGGACCAAATTAAGAGTTTAAATTAATTTGACTCAAATCATTTTGAAGTTTTACAAAACAATACTACAAAGAATCGTTAATGATCATTGCTTTGGTACCACTGTAATGTAACCTTCTAAATTACAGGACCCACATGCACTTATCATTGTCATTAAGACCTCCGATCTTTTTATGCACGAGTTCCCAATAATCTAGAAAGTGCTATTGATCTTCCGAACAGATCTCATTAACAAGTCACTCCAAAGATTACAACATTTCATTCAAAATACATCGAGTAACAAATGCGGAAGGATTACATAACCATAATTTTTCAAACCATTTGTTCAAAACAAACTTAAGTAACATTATTACAAGCCCAGAATTATTTGAGTAACATTATACATATAATACACCGACAACCCCGCCCGAGGGTTCAACTCTACTCGTCATCTTCCTCCCGGTACACCGTCATGCGGCGGGGACCATAACAAGCCTTTGCTTATGACCTGCTCCTGCAACAAGGGTCAAAGAACCCTGAGTACGGGAGTACTCAACAAGACTTACCTGACCTAGAAAAGAGGAGAAGACTCAGGAATGCTGGTCTTAGGAGTCAAGGTAAGGCTTTAGCAAGAATCAAGAATTCTTTTGCAGAAAAGCTTACTAAGAGTGAATCCTTACTTTCAATATTTTTAATTCATCTTAGTAGCTCATATACTCTAAGTTATTCTACTCTAGAGCAAACATTTCTTTCATAAGACAACTTTCTTTCCTCAAAACCTTATTCCATCAATTACTACACGAAGAAGGGTGCGAGGATCAAGTCTCCTTTTCTCGTGGAGCAAACGCCGATTCGAACCGCTTAAAACCCAAATTGGGGATACCTCACCACACGACATATGTAGAACTTAAACTTGCATATGTCAACCCTCACTGGACCGTCCAAAACGGGACCGCGTCCCCCACGCCACCCGAGAGTACCGTACACCTCCAATCCGGGACTTTAACCCACGAGGAACTTGTACTCCCGCCATCTCTCCACTCCCCAAAGGCGCGGTTGTACGTTTCCGATTTGGCTCAACTCCAAGATCTCGGGCTTACACGAGTATGTGACCAGTATAACAAATTCTTAATCCAAGGGCCAATCCACGGACAAATTCTAAAACGATCAACACGGGACAAGCACGGCTAGGTATCCCGCGGCTTTCAACCTACGTCCCGCCCGATCTCAAATTCATTTCTACTTCTCTTTCTTTTTCCGAAAAAGGGTACCATATTCTCATGTAAAGCATTTTGATGAAAAAGCTTAACTAATTAAGCAGGGCTAACCATCACTAAGCATTTTTGAAATAAAACAAAGTTAACAAGGATGATATTGCAATAATCAAGGATGGTAATGCAAAGAATTAGGTTATCACTCAACTCCTAATTACTTAATGCAACATATTATAAACATAAGTATAAAACTTTGTAAAATACAAGGAAGGGTTTAATGTAACCGGGCTTTGCCTTCGTTGACGGGCAGGACTCGGGGTCAACACCACAATAAAAGAAATCCTCTCCAACGTAATAACCCTCCTCAAAGAATCGGCTCGGCTTTAACAATCTCGGTCTCGCTCACTACACGAAATAATGTATGCTTCAACATGATGGAACTTAAATATAATGCTTAACCGATGCATGAAATGATAACAACTTGAATATAACTTTCCTTCACGATAAAGTTGCAACCCAACAAAACCAACTTGTTGGACTACTCTAAAAGATATCATCACCATTGCCTAAGGAGTTCTCAAGGACCATTTGATTGTGGTATGATCCAAGATTCACAAAACAACCCCCAAAGTCACACAAAACCTAAATTATTTGACACTAACAATTTATAAATCACATGAAATGATAAAACATAAAATAGAAAATAATTTAAACATTTCAAAACGACTCCAAACTTTTTTTATACAAGTAGGACACATCATAAAAACAGTACCAAATAAATTTTTATAATTTTTGAATAAATAGAATAATTATTAAAAATCAAGGAAGATGCATTTTTCAATTAAAATTTGTATTTTTAAATCATGCCCAAACTATTTAAAATTCAAGTTTCATAATTTTCCTAGATAGTAAATATGATGGGAAGGCTATACAAAAATTTCATGATTTTAGAACCCATATTTGAATTTATATGAAATTTGGAAAATCGGACACTATTCAAATAAATGAAATTGAATAAAACATTTCATAAATGAAAAGACTGTTGGGCCGTATTTGGCCCAAAGACTATGCAAACAAGGCGCCCGGTGAACTGTTTGGCTCGCTATTATTCACGGCCCATTATCCGTGTATGGTGGACCGCCTATGTTGAATAGTAATGGGCCGCCCCTAGAGAGGGAATAGTGCAAGGCCTAGCATCTTCTTTGTGCCGCTGAAGGCCAAGATGGCCAAGGTCGCCGGCGGTCACCGGCTGGGCGGCGGCATCGCCAGCGTTCGGCCACACCCGGCCGGTAGAGACACAAACGAGGGTCAAAGAGGGGCAAGAGCTCACCGGGGGTTCTAGGGCGCTCGCCGGTTTGGAGGGAGGAGGGCCTGAGAGAGGTCGGCGGCGGCAAGGGCGATCGCGACGGCACGGCACGACGGCGTTCGTCTTGATGCGGGGCGTCGGCCGGAAGAAATAAAGGTCGATCATGACCACGACACACCAAGGTAGAACGAAAAACATGAACCGCCCGATTCGAGGCTCACCGAACGATGTGGAGGCGGGCGGGCGGAGCTCAAGGGCGGCGGCCGACCTACCGGAGAAGAAATGGCGGCGAGGATGATTCCGGCGACGAAGATGGTCGCGACCGGACTCCAAAGGAGCGCAAGAAAGTTGCGAGTTTGCTGGCTAGTTGGTTTGGCGAGAAAGACTCGACGGCGACGAACGACGGCGGCGGGCGGAGGAGGTTTCCGGAGGCGGCGAAAATAAAGAAAAGAGGATTAACGTCGCCGGGCGGTGGCCTATTTATAGGAGGGAGAGGTCGAACAATGGACAGCGACGTCGCGAAGCTCCTCTCGGCGCGACGTGAGATAAATCGGCGGTTGGCCGGGCGGCGTGAAGTTCAACGCCGGCGGTGGCGGAGGTGAGAGGTCGGGTTATCAGAGCTAACCCTAACTTTTCGGATTTTCTCTAATTACTCTCAAAATTTGAACTGAACTCAAAAATCTCCAAAGACAAAGTTTGCTTAAAATTTCAAGATCTACAAATTTCATAATTGGAACATTTTCAAATTCGGCCTGAAATTGGACTTTTAAAATGGGGTCAAAAAGTAGGAAATTTGAATTCAAAATTACTTTTAAATTTACTTAAAAACTTGAAACACTTTGTACATATCATTTGTTCATCAAGAAAAGATCTACAAACTAGCTTTTGGAAGTTTTGGCAAATTTTGCTTAGATTTTGAAATAAGGGAAAGGGGGTAAAAGAGTTTTGTCGAATTCAAAATTACTTTAAAATTTTGAACTAAACTTTGAAAACTCAAAATACCAACTTTGCTCAACTTTGAAAACTCTACCATTTCACTTTTTTGACCACCCTCAAATTTTTGATAAATTTTGAAATAAAGAAAGAGGGACAAACTAGGGTTTAGAAATTAGGGTTTCCGACAAGGGGGGTAACTTCCGGATTCAGATTCTTTCCGCGTCTTTTCGACCGACGACGAAACCAAACATAAAACAAACTCATTTTAGTTCAATGCAAGACATAGTGAGCTAAACAGGGCATGCTTTGCAATGATCATGATGACATGTCATATTTTAGTAATAGTAACACCGGGGTGTTACAACCATCCGCCCGTGCATGATCATTTGGTAGATTTTTGATTACCAAGTTGATTTCCTCGGTCTTTGGGGTGTCTCCCGTGTGATCTAAATCATGTCCGGTCGAATTTCTTCAAGGTTATAGTTGATTTCAAGAAACTTCGAGATACCCCCATTCTTTCTTTGTAAGCTTGCCGAGAAGGTTGGCCTTTTGCTCATGATCGCTTAGAAGACTGCCATTGCTATCCGAGATTGAAACAATGAAGTTTCTCTTGTGGGATATGGAGGCCATTGTATGGAAGAATTGGGTGTTCTCATCTCCAAGCTTGACCCACCCGACAAGTGTTTCTTTATTTCCAATAGGTTCTTTTGGATTCCAAAAGAGTATTTAGATGAGTCTTGACCAGTCTCCCGAAAAAGAAGCTTCTAAAAGAGAGAGTGCTCTCTCGATCTTCTAAGCCATCCGTAAGTAGTAGGACCTAATTACAGGTTGTAGATCCATGCGCTTTCGTATTTGATAAAGTTTTGCTCCACTTTTTGAGACCAACTCTAACCTGTTTGAATTTCTATGATAAGTTTTTAGCAAAGATTACCAAAGACAGGAGAGTTTTGCCAATAAGAGGAAACCCGTTTCAAAAACCTGGATGTTGGAGCCAAAAGTTCTCAAATCAAAGCAATTTGATTTTGGGATACAATTGGAGATATGAAGCACATATGGAATGTGATCGAAAATGGGCTTGGACAGAGGTTGAACATAGGTGCCGGGAATGAGAGATTCCAATCACAAGAAGTGAACACCTAGTCTAATTTGATTAGAAGGGGATCTGTTTGCATGTTACTCCGGTATAACTTCTCCCACCGAAAACAATCTCTTAAGTCCAAATCTGAAATTGCCTCACCGAACATTAGCATTTCATTGAAGTCCCCTCCCGGTTTGTTTCTATTTGCGTTCTTTATATAGGTTGAAGTCTCCCCTAGAACCCAGTCATCGAAGGAGGATGTGTCAAGGTTCATTAACCAAGTGATGAAAGTTGTTTTTTGATCTGCCTGAGAGGGACCATAGATGTTGCTGACAAAGAAGAATTTATTGTCCAATCTTGAATGTAACTTGACTGTTACTGCATATGAGTTGGCCTGTATAACAGTTCCATCAAAAAGACTACTATTCCAAATAGTGATGATTCCACCCAAAGCACCCACCGAGGGAAAATAGGCAAATTGATCCAAATTTCTAGGACAGAATTTTTTTCAAATAGAAGCAAATCAAAGCTTTCTCTTTTAGTCTCCTGTAGGCAAACAATTTGACAGCGCTCTCATTGATTTTTTCTCTAATACAGTCCCATTTTTCTTTTGAGTTTATTCCTCTGACATTCCAAAAGAGTATTTTACTCGATCTTTGATTATTCGCTGGGTTGTGATTCATTGGGAAAACAGTAAGTGATTAGCCAAAGATGCTGTATTGCTACTATACAGCACAACCTCATGAATGAGAGGATAAAACCATAATGCAGAACAATGCAGGTAGGGATCACAAAATAAATCGCTAGAAGAAGGTACCACAAATAAACCAACCCAACTGCAATATATATATGTAAAGGACTTAAAGTTTCCACATGATCTGAAGCCATAGGCTGATAAGGGTTTCTCATAAGTAGAGACCACCAAAGGGTTACACATAGATTATTTAGATACCAGTACATGCACTGGTTTGGGGAACTTAAGGGAAACACAAAAGAGAGAGACCACCGTCAAGGGGACCAAAGTCGTCGATCTTCAACTTGGGATGTTTTACTCATTGAGATCATCTGTTTGCAAAGCGGGGGTGACACCACACAAGGGTTTATCTGCAGGAAGCCTTCTCCAATGCCATGGAGGATGTCTTTGGTTAGGTGAGGAGCAAAGACTTGCGGCCTTCGGGTGGGATGACAAATTTTGAGAGGTAGGGGTGGGATCAGCTTCAGAAGAGGGCTTCTTGTTTCTCTTTCCCTTCTTTGTTGTTTTCTCCCTTTTCTCAAAGAGCTTTTTCTTGCTGCTTTTGGACTGTCCTTCTGCGGTCTTGAAACCTTTCTTCTTCTCTGCCACTCTCTTGCTCCTCCTCAGGAAATTGTCATCAAGCTGTTCTTTAATCTTCTTGCTTCTCTTCCTCTGAGGGGTCTTGAAGACATCAGGGGCAGCCTCCAGTATCTCCACATCAGAGTGCTGATCTATCTCATTGATTAAACCAGTGAGGTGAATGTTGATGTCTTCAGCTTCATATGCAGAGCTATTTGTCTCATCCTCATCATCACTCAGGAACAAGATGCTGGAGAGTGGCTTGCCTTGTCCAGGGGCAGCTATCTTGTCTTCAGCTTCAGGGGTCTCTTGTTCTGTTTCAACTGGCTCTTCTTCAACAGGCATAGTCTCTTCATCCACCATCATGGGTTCAACTTGTTCATCATCTTCTTCTTCTTCAAGATAAGTCGGAGCAATCTTTTCCAAAGCATTGCCTCCAAGCTCGGGATAAAGGATAAAGGCCGGATGTAATGCCAGCTTTTTGTCATCAAAATAACACGGGATAGCTCGTCTTGTATTCCATCTAGACAAGTGAGAAAATTGAAGATAGATACGGGGAGTTAGGACAGGGGATGGGCAGGTATACCTTCTTAAGCGTGGATGGTACCACAAAGATGAATTGTTCGTAAGAAGGGCCCATCTCTATGATTGATTGCATTTTCTTTGACGTAGGCTATAGCTTTCTTCATGAACTCGGGCTAGGGAGCATTGGCATATCCGAATTGCGGTGTGGGCCACCGGTTGCGTGGATTTGAGTCGCCACAAAACTCCCGAAAGAGTGTGTGCTACAGAGTCTCCATGTTGGGAACTGGCCGAAAAAGCCGGGCAAGATCCAATGGAGTAATCCGATGTTTGCCACCGCCTCCAAAACGACCCGCATAACCGAACCACCATCGACGACGACTTGCATAGCCGAGGGGCGTAAGGATTACCAAAGAATACCGGAAGAGCCGCCCAAACCGTAACCGCCCACCTTGGAGGAGTTGGAGGACGAGGGTGTATTACCGGCAAATACCGAAGAGTCGCCCAAACCGACCTGTCCCACCTTGGAGGAGTTGGAGGACGAGGGTGTAGTGGGCCAACAAAGACATACCCTTCCTCATCCTCGCGGTTCACCGATACCCCCGCTTTTCGAGAATAAAACGAGGGGACAGTCCAAGATCGACCTTTTGGTGTAGTTCCAAAGATTGCATTTCACGAGCTAGGGATCTTAGATTCATCATTCAAGTAAACCTTAATCACAATCCTAGCAAGATCGCCGTTCCAACCATCGAACCGTGGTACCAAAACCAAAGAACAGCTTTTGCAATTTCTACCGTATTCTTAAAAATCCTCGTGGTATCCTACTATCATGAGCCACACTTCTCTATCCGCATCTAGGCTACGAGCATTGATTCCTTCATCATGTTTCACGACACTCATCATATAGGTACCAAAACGAAAGACTGGACCAATGAATCTTTCTCTGACTAGAGGATCAGGGAACCTGACGTAGGCAGCACCAAAGGGACAGGGACAAACATCTCTGGTGCAAACCTGATGAACGTCGCGGAAGAAGCTTTCGAGAGCGAGCTTGACTTGGGGAAAGTCATCCTTGTGCACCGACGGATCCAAAATTTCACGATAGCCGTCCTCCTCGTAAGAGTGTAGCGGCTCGCGAGGTAAGCTTCATGGCGGAGAAGAGGATTGGGTTGGCGCCATCGAGGACCCGGTTGGTCGGAGGAACGGGCCTCGGATCGACCGACCAATTCGCCATGGTGGAGGGAGGGTTTTCTTGGACCGGATGAACAAAGGTCCGATCGGATTGGGAGAACGGAGGAAACGAGAACGGCGGCGGTGAAGGCGTATTTATAGCATTGGCTCGACTCTTCGCCTTCCAACCTTGATACCGGGCCTCAGAATGCGATTAGCGCGAAAACGGGATAGGCGTGGAGCGGTGATCATGTCCGTAATTGTAGCAAAGATTACAGCGCTGGTTCTCTTACATTCTTTCCCGTTATGTCCAAATGCCAGGCATCTATTGCATTGGGCCACATTAAACATGATGGGCTGCACCTGATTTGAATTCAAAGGGGAGGGGGCTTTTCCATCTTTACGACCCTTGATGGCATTGATTGGGCTTTCAATGTGCCGAGACGTGGATTTTGGCATCCAAATCAGAACGCTTTTTTTTTTCCCTTGCAAGGTGCGAAGAGGAATTTTGAAAATGATAATTAATGTGACCTTTTGATCCGGCTTGGCCTCAAGATCTAGCTTAGGATTATAGCAATCAACCAAATAATTTTCATGATAATTTTAAGGGAAAGATAACCTCTTAAAATGTCGATTTGGGAGCCACTTGGTTATCCGGAAAATCTTGAGAATCAAGCAAATAATTTAACCGATAATTTCTAGGAAAAGACAATCTTTTGAACACAGGTTTCCTAGATTGTCTTTTTGTCGAGGCTTGATTGCAAAATCCTGAGGAGATTAAACTTAAGGAAACCTTGTTGGGTGGAGGCTTAGAACTCACCACATTAGCATGAGATTTCACTAGTTTTCCTTTTGGACCAATATCTGTCCATTCTTCCTCCTGCTCAAGCTGCCAGCCAGTGGAACTCAAAAAAACCCAATTTGGGCCACCACCACTCCAGAGGTGGAAGAAAATGATAAAGGAATTGCAAGTAAAAGATTTAAGATTTTTTATCATAAAACCAATGTCTTTGCTAGCAACCCAGAAACTGAACATCCAGCCCGAGAGATGTTCAACAACAAAATCTTTGGCTACTCCACCTAGGCAAGATTGGAGAATGAGACTGACCGAGTCCTTGTCGAGACGAAAAGGAGGAACGACCAAAGCTTGCCACCAACTTGAAACATCTTGAATTGGGTCTTGAATTGTGTCTTGGAGAGGTCACCGAGATGCCGAAGCACTCCAACACGACGGAGGAGAACTTGAGCCCTGGCTCGAAGGACAGATCAGAGAGCCCCGCCATTGGAGATCAAAGGAGGGAGACATGGTGGTGGGGTGCTAGGTGGAGAGGAGAGCCGTTGGGAGGAGGACGGAGGAGAGGAGAGCCATTCCTTCTGCGAAGTGCTAGCCAGCCAGGATTCTCGGATGGATACAATCGATACGAGCGAATCTTGGACTAAACGTATTGGCAGGACCCAACAACGTCAGTGACAGTGAACTCTGAGCCTGAACCTCACAAGTACTCTAGCTGATCTTGACTGACCGATTCTTCGAATTCACGATCGAGAACTCGATCTGTGTCTGGCGGCCTTGGTTCTAGAAAAGCCGCGGCCGTTACGTATGTGTCAAAAGGGCAGTGTTGTGATGACCCGTGAGTTTCTGTCATTCTTTATTTTATATATATAGTACATACATGCATTCAGACATATCACATACTCCTATGTAGATTTTGTGTTGTCGTCATGGATATCATAGAGTGTGTACCATATACCACACCGTACCGGACCATCAGTCGTTGGTGTTCAAATCGAATGGAAACACCTGCTGCATGCTGGGGCCTAGAAAAGTCTTTCTACTCCGTATGATATGGGATAGATACGCGAACATCATCTCTCCACGATCCTGTATGATCATGCATGCATCATGAAGAGAAAACCGTGCTAGATATACATATATACCCTATAGATAGATATATATAGCTCTCTACTTTAGATGTCGATGTATTTGCATGTATAGCAGCTTAGCTAGGAGGAGGTAGCTTAGCATGTGCATGCATCTGGGCTTTTTTTTTTTTTTTGGGAAATAATGTACTATGCATCTGTGTTCCATGACCCAGCAGCTGCTGCAGCTGGCAGAAATGTGTAGTATGCCGTATTCGTGCGTGGGTCTACCGGCCGTGTAGAGTGTTCTTGCAGGAAAACGAAATGATTTGCTGGTGCATTGTTATTTCGCTGGATATCTATCTCTGACGTAGTTAGCTAGTACGTAGTATATCTAGGTAGCCATATTTTTTTTATATATTCTCGGAGAAGAAACAGTTGTGTGGCAGAGTCGTCGCCGTCACTGATCCGCATGCATACGGCCGACAGACATGGTTGTATGCTGGTCAAGCTACAAATCCATGGCAAGATCTATCCCCCGTGCCGTCAGGATCCTGCATGCATGCATATGCTCCTGAGTCAAATGTATGCCAGTCCAGTCCTGTGGCGCCATTGTCAAAAAGGCCACAGCTGAGGCGCCATTGCATGCGGCGCCTCGGGCGCCACGCCGCCTCGGCCGGCGCTGCGGGTGCCAACGTGGCGGCCTTGAGCGCCGCCATGCATGGCGCCTCACAATGCAATTGTGGCGCCTTTGACCAAATGTGCTAATTCGGAACAAGAAAACAACTCATATTAATCCTGTAATTAGTTTAAAAAAACTATCAAATTAGCAAAAAGATTCCTCGCGGTTGGGCACACGGCCGGTCGTGGCGGCCTCCAGCGCGCGTGCGTGTCTGCTTCGCAGCCCTTGGCCGGCGTCGCGATCTGTCTTCAGGATGTCGATGTCCCGCGCGTGGAGAGGAGCCAGTGGGGCCAGGATCGATCACGATCAAGCAGACCACACACGATCGATCTTTGTGTGCATGAAGGCCTGTCTGTCTTGTCACCAATTTCAGCATTAGGGTAGGGTAGTACTACCTACTACGTAGTAGTAGCTAGGATTTGAGGACGCCGCTGCACGGGAGAGGAACGTCTTTGCTCGAGGAGAGACCGCGACTCCTGCTAAAGTTGGCCATTTGGCCCGTGACCCGCGGCCCGGTCCGAGGCCCGGCAAAATGGCCCGTGCACTGGGCGGCATGGTCCGTTATGCACGGGCTACGGGCGGGCCATGGGCGCTGCCCTCGCCCGCTGCACGGCGGCCGGCCCGGCCCGCGGCCCGTCTTTGCGGCCCGCTAAAGTCCACTAAAAAAAAAAAAAAATCCCCATCCCCTTTCCCCACGCTGGGACTCCGGATCCCCGCTGAGACAGACTCGCCGCCGGGTGGTGCCGCCACCGCCATCTCCCTCCTTGCCTCCCCGCCGCCTCTCGCCGGCGCGCTCCCGCCCGCCCGCCCGCCAGATCCTCCCCGCCGCCGCCGCCGCCCGGCTCCTCGCCCCGCCTCCGCCGCTACGCCTCGGCCACCGCCGCCGCGCCCGCTGCTCCGCTTTCCTCCAACCCCCATTCCGCGACGGGCGCGGCGGCGCGCTAGCGCAAAGGCGGCCGGGCGGGCGCGGGCGGGCGGTCGGCGATGCCGCGAGCGGCGGCGGTTGGCCGCGGGCGCGGCCGCGGATCGCGTTTTTTTTTTTTTTGCTGCTTGTGACGAAGCGGCCGTGGCCCGGCCCGCCGCCCGTGGGTCCGGACGCTGCCTGGCGGGTTCAAAATGGCCTGGCATCGCCATGGGCCGAGGGGCGCCCGAGCCGTAGGTGGCACGGCCCGCCGACCCGCGGGCTCCACCGCGGCCGGGCACGCCCGGCGGCCCAAGACGCGAAGGGCCACCCGGGCGTACCGGGCCGCCCGTTGGTCATCTATACTCCCTGCATCAACTAACGGGCTAACTAACTGTTTCATGTGGACTCAAATCTAGTTTTTGGAAGTCAAGTATTGGGCACTGTTGGAGATCGATGTTTTTTTCATTCCAATACCGTTTTGGGAGTTGCTAAACTCATGGTTATTGGGACAAAATTATTGGGTACCTTTCTAGCAATCTAGCTAGATTCAATCTACAATATTCATCAATGAAAGAACATCGACGGGTGCCGACGGGTGCTGAAACGCAAGTGTTCACCTAGAATTTCTAGCATCTTAAAATGGCAAAACCGAAACATTGAAGCCATGTCATCAAAATTGTTAGTAGGACTACAATTCTGATAAATAAATCTGAAGACTGCATTCTCCATGGCACTTACATGGCCTCCATTGAAATGTATGAGACCCTGAAATAAATAGGGGCATTAATGAGCGAAATCAGAATGGCATTTTCACAAACAGCTGATGTGCATTATTAGCAAGTCACGCACCTTGTTTAACTGGAGGTAACACTGCTGCAAAGTTTGTTGTCGTGCAGAGGAAGGCAGAGCACTAAGCAGATAAGAATGTGTGGTGGTTGTTGTCGATGTCCTGCACCCGTATCAGGCAACGGAGTTGTCGATGCGGCCGAGCTTGGCATGTGTGCCACCGAGCGTACCTATGCAGATGTGGAACCCCTTACCGTAGCAGGGTACGAGCTTGTCCATGCGGCCGAGCATGGTGTCCTTGTTTTCAAGGTGCATCCTTGCGGCGAAGGCGCCGATGGAGCATTCCCTCTTCTGCCTGCGCTTGGTATGGTAGCAAAGAAAGGGAGTACCAAAATAACATAAAACGGAAGATCAAAACGATTTGCGCTAAGCTTCAATAGAATACTAACCTCGCATGGGATTGGGAAAGGTCGCGAACCGCGGAGGCGGCGTTGACCTGGTTGGCAAGGAGAATGCACTCAGGTTGAGTATTTGTCGCCGCGCCACCGGACGCCACTGGTGCAGGGCGCCGCCGCGTCGAGGGCTCCTCGTCTTTGCCCGCCGCCGCCGATCTCGGGGGCGGGTCCGCAAAGGTAGGGCGATGGCGTCTTCGCCGGAGGCGGGACCTATGTTGGTGCCTTGACGCGCCAATGGACCCGAGCCGGTGGGGCCACAACCGACGAGGCCGTGCCGCGACGGTCGCCGGCCACCCCGTTGGGGGAGGTGGCGCGCGCCGGCCCGCCACACCAGCGGGGCAGAGGGTGGAGGGCATGGCCGTGAGCGGCGGTCGCCCGAGCTGATTTTGCTATAGTTGAAGGACTTTCTTATAAAATGAACGGGATCCGCACGATCTCGGCTGTCCAATTGAATTCTGGTGACGTGGCTTGATCTTGGCCCTCTAAATCGGCTAGGAATCGTAGAAAGAAGATTGGTATAGGAAACGTCGCTCCTATCATTAGTATGTGCTGGATTCGAGCCCGGCAGCTAACGATGGTTGTATATGTAGTGAACAAATACCAGTACGATATATTTGTTCCTTTAAAAAAAAAAAACTAGTTATGATACGAAGATGTCCTCTCCTGTGATCAAGAAGTAGGTAAGAAAACATTGAATGTTTCACTGGCTGCTAGCCTGCTACTGTTTGTAAAAAGCTGGTCGATGCCAAGCTAATCTACAAGGGACGACTTTGATGTATTCTAAAGTTGGCATTTAGCACTGCATACCGGGCTACTAATGGCCCACTTCTATTGTTAGGCTGGACTAAGTGGTTACTCTATAAATTCACTATCAAACTTTCCGGTGCCGTGCTGCGTTACCGTTGTCCTCGTGGGTTCTATTTAATTTAATAAATTTTATAAGCATTCACCTTCTTTCTCTGGCCTTTGGGTATATCATATCATAGCGTCTTTAAGTCTCTTTCTTTTTTTTCGAGAGCACGCCCACCCAAACAGGCACTGACGCGTATTTCATGTCTTCAAGTCTCTTTTCGAAAATTCACTCTCTGAATCATCATTTCGATAGCCATCGAATGATCTACATAAAAGTCATTTTTTTAATATATTTTTTCACTTTTCAACAACTTTTCTATATCTTGTGTACATTCTAGAGAGTCATTTCGCTATCTATCGTTGGAATAGTGAGAAATCTGCTGATAATGTCTATTTGGATATAAACACTTATAAAAAATTAGTTGTTGGTGGCAACTTTTCACTAAAATATTTATTCGTAACTATGAGAGTCTCTAGGAACACACCGTTTTTTCTGTGCACGTGTGGAAACGCTCCATCAAATTAAAGCAAGCCGAATTCCTCAAAAAAAAAAAAAAAAGGCCGTTCAGACCCAGCAGTACGAAAAGTACACAAAAAAAATTATAGTATACTCCATGTATGTACAGTACGACACTCGTTAGAACCACCGTATACTCCGAGGTTAGTACATTTTGATTGATGGATAGAAACATCATACGGACTTTGTACGGAAATAACACTTACCCGCCGATTCAAAAAAAAAAAAAAACTTACCCGCCTCTAGCGTATACTCCGAGGTTAGTACATTTAGCTTCTCTTCTCCTTTTGTGTTTTTTTTTTTTCAAAAAATCGAAATGCTATTACGACTGTTCCACGCTTATCGCCGGCTTATTGGCAGGGCGGCAGCGGGGCCATGGCCAGGCCAGCCAAGATTCCTAACACCACCTGCTGTCGCCGTCACTCCGCCGGAGTTCATGCGCTTCCAAGATTCAGAACGAGACGAGACAAACCGGCGGCTTGTTGGCACTCCGCACCCAACCTCGTGGCCCCCCACGCTACCCCACGGGAAGTCACGGTCGTGGGGACCTGGCGCTGTCCATCACCGTCCGCCTTCGCTCCCGGCTCCGTCCGGCTAAGCTAAACTAATCCGGCCGTGGCATCATCTCCTGTCGGTGCCGAGGAACTTGTCCACCACACCGAGCCGAGGACGGCATCGCCAATCACGGCATCTACGGCGGCAGCACCGACGTCGCGCTCTGACGCCGGATCGCGTCGCAGCTTCGGCTATAATAACGTCTTAACGGCCTCTGGCCCTTTCTGCACACCATCAGAGGCGCTGTATTGTGTGTGGCCTGCTGTGCTGCATAAACAAAAGAAGTCACCGGTCAACAAAAGAAGTATCCGTGTTTTGTTTTAATCGCCCAGTGGTAGTACCATTTTTGTGTTGGATCGCCCAGTGGTACAATACTTGCTACAGTTACCTCCGTCCTCCGACACCGCGAACAGAGCTTTGCTTATTGTACAGTACTTTCTTATAAAAACAATAACCACTACCAGAGATCGATCCTCCATGAGCTGGACGTGTACTCCTGCCTTAACCTCTGCACCATGGATCCGTCTACGTACACCCGACCCGCGACCGGCGCATGTGAGCTTCGCTCGGAGCGTGTGCTTTGCCAAGTCAAATGAAGGGCCCACCGTGCCACGTGGAACAGTCCCCAGAAAGATCCGGTCAAAAGGCACACGGCGGCGGCGAGAGACGAAGCTGGTGAACTGGTGAACGAAGTGGTGACTGGTTCCCGCCCCGACCAACCCCGGACACGGGAGGAACTGTCGAGCGGGCCCTACTCGGTGCCGGTTCCAATGGTCCAGTGACCTGTGGGCCTAAGGGCGTCTCCACACCAAATATAAATTTGGAACTGTCGACTATCAATCATAATGGCTTTCTGAATAAACAACAACAGATGATGCCGGTATCGATTGGTATGGTCCAGTGACGACTCTCAAATACCTGACTAATAAATATCTAATCTAAATTCCGCTCCTAAAACATCTCTCATAACTCTCAACTATAATTTATTTTTTCTTATTTAGATGTCTCATCTAATTGCGATTTGTAAAAGTGACATTGATAAAAATAATCAAACGATTTGATAACCATCGGAGCGCACTAACAATCAATAATCACCGGCAATTGAAAGGTAACCTGGCGTATCGAAGCGAAACTGTGAAGCTTGAGCGGAGGCAAACAGTAAACACGGGCGCATGGGCTTGGAGTTCAATCAGCGAGAGTGGCGACCAGATCACTCGCTGTGGATATTCTCAACTTAATGCTGAGTTGCTGACAGTGATGTTTGGATTACCAGTTATCACTCTAGAGACTAGACGCTCCGTTGCTTCCATGGTTCTGATCGGTTCACGGATCTTTTTCAGAGTTTTGAACCAAGGAATTGACGTGCAGGGCTGTTTCAGACTTCAATGACATCCACATTCTCAGAAGTCAAGAACCCAGCTAACACAGAGATTCCACCATGGGTTCCTAACTTTGGTTGGTTGAGTTCCTCAAAGAAGAACTAGTATAGGGTTGGTTGAGTTTCAGAAAATAGAATAGAATTTGGTTGGTTAACGGAGGATCTAAATCGGCCTCGACAAACTTGAAGCGCACAGTAGAATAGTACTAGATGACTTTACTCTTTGCACAAGGGCTTGGTGGATCTCGAGGCCTTTAGGTATGCAGTAGACCATCAGCAGCAGCAGTATTATACTATATACTTTGTTATAAAGCCAGCCTCACCGATGGAGTTTTTCACCTTCCTAGGTTTCCAAGATGTGAAACTTTGGCGTGAAATATATGTCTCCTCAATGCACGGTTCATTGACACTTTCATAGCTTAAGGGTCCCCACAACCTCTCTCTCATTCGCATGGTTTAATTGCATAGTTGCGTGATGAAACTCTATTTCATATATTTAATGGGGGGTTTCCGCGCTTTCCGCACGCATGTGAACTTGATCAAAGGTTTTCACCATGGTGAAACTCTTTCCTTCTCTCTCCTGCTGGAGTTTAAATGCAAAAAGTGAAATTTTACTAATATATCACCTGCATTTAATACGCATAAAACACTTATAAAACCCCTATTGAGACCTACCAGTAAACTAGGACTCCTACGTGCCACAAATTGCGAATCTGCCGCGCAGTTTTATACGGTGGCCGACATGCCAAGAAAAGTCTCGCGTTCCGGAACCCTTGCTTGCTGGCTGAGGCAAGAAGCTCCTTCAGTCCTTCCACTTCCAAGGAACTGTCACAACTCATATGGGAGCCTCTGGCGCTACAGCACTAGCGTGTCGCAATTCGCGCAGCCACACGCTACGGAGATTCATGAAACGACCGACGACGATCTGGAGAGCAAGCAGGAGCTTCAGGCGACCCCCTCCCGCTTTCGTGTACCGCGCAAAGTGATAGATACGTACAGTAACTCCACAGGAAGCGAGACCGGTCGCGGGTGCGCAGCGTCAAGCTTTGAACCGGCACGCTGCGCTGCCGGTGCCCGGTGCGTGCCGTTTTTGAGAAAAAAAATCATGCGTGTCGACGCGCAGATGGGGGCGGAAGCTGCAGGGAAAAAGCGTCATGCGGCGCGGCCCCGGCCCCAGATCCAGGCATCCAACCGAGCCGCGGCCCCCTGCGTCCTTGTCGTCGCCGCCCTCCCTGGCTCCCTCCCGCGTCAATCCGTCGTCGACTCGACGTCTATTCCCGCGAGGCAGCGAGTTTTTTCACCGCTGCCTCGCCTCTGGCTGTCCCCCGTGCCCGTTGACGTTTCCGGCCCCCAATTCGAAAGCCTCCCTCATCCCCGTTGCTCCCTTCCTTGCCTAGGCGGCAACGCGCCCCGTGCTTTATAACCGAGCGGCCCCTCCTCCCGCGTGAGGCAACCGAGACGGGACGAGGAGACCAGGCAGCCAGCCCATCCGAACCCCGCTTCCTCCGCCGGGTTCGCGTGAGGCTGCGTGCTGTGCTGCTGAGGAGGAGGAGGAGGCGGCGGCGCCATGGAGGCGGAGAAGAAGGCGCCGGCGGTGTCCGATGTGGGCGCGTGGGCGATGAACGTCGTCAGCTCCGTCAGTCTCATCATGGCCAACAAGCAGCTCATGTCCTCCTCCGGCTACGCCTTCGCCTTCGGTACCCCCTCCGTCCTCTTCTCCTCTTCGTCTCTCCTCCCCGCGGATCTGGAATCCGGATCCGCCAGCCGCTCGGGGGGAATTCGCGGATCTGACGGGCCGTTTGACTGTTCGTTTTTTTCTCCCGCTGATTGTGTCGTGAATGCGCGCGCGCAGCCACCACGCTGACCGGGTTCCACTTCACGGTCACGGCGCTCGTCGGGTGGATCTCCAACGCCACCGGCTACTCTGTCTCCAAGCACGTCCCGCTCTGGGAGCTCGTCTGGTTCTCGCTCGTCGCCAACACCTCCATCACCGGCATGAACCTCAGCCTCATGCTCAACTCCGTCGGCTTCTACCAGGTACACACCTTGCTCTGACACTCCGCCGGCCATTTTCGCCTCGGTTGCTTGTGTGGCTCAAGTTGAGAATTCGCAGATCTCCAAACTGAGCATGATTCCGGTCGTCTGCCTGATGGAATGGGTGCTCAACAGCAAGCACTACACCACTAAGGTCATATCGGCAGTGATTGTCGTGGCCGCCGGTGTAGGGATTTGTACTGTCACGGATGTCGAGGTCAATGCCAAGGGATTCATCTGCGCTTGCGTTGCAGTGTTCTGCACGTCGCTTCAACAGATTGTAAGCTCTTTTTCTTTTCACCAGTCTTCTTGCTAGCCTTTTTGTGACATGGAGAATTCTAATTTTGACCGCCATAATGCTATTCTGCAATTTGCGACGAGATTTTTTTTGTTATGTCACTATGAATTTGAGCTGCCAACCTTATTTAAACCGATATGGACAATAATGATGAAATATTTTAAAATTGATTAGATGTTATTCGTCCTATTAGATGCCTTCCCTTTCTGCACCCCCATTTAATCAAACTATGAACAAATCTAAGGGGAAAAAAAGAGAGGGGGGAAAAACATGTCACTTGGGTTTGAGGTTCCACTCATAAGTTGTTTTGTGCAAATGTTCATCATTACTTAGATTTGTTTCAAAAAACCACCCACTACACACACACTCAGCTGATTATGCCAATGTAGTGCCAACTGCCATGACCCATGACAGGCTGAGCTAGCGGACTGAATTCTTGATTAGCCTCGTTATCATGTTGCAGTGCTCCTTTTTATTTCAAATAGCAAGACTGGGTTTGTCAACATTTAAGCTCTCATCAGGATTAATTTGGTGGAATCCCCAAAAAGTGCCGGGATTATGCTCTAATGTTACATTTGCAGTTGCAAATTGGTAAAAAGAGGTTCAATTAGTTAAGCATATGCGCAATAGAAGTATAGAACCAAGTAGGGGAGTGTGGGTATTTATTACAACAAAATGGTTTACGGGAGCGGAACTAGAAATCCAAGTGAGATTTGATTTGTTTTTGCAATTTTTCCCCTTCAAAAAGCTTATTTGTGCATTTTTTAATTGCTGTATCTGTAGCTTGTATCATAACTGGTTATAACTAGGCAGTAAGGTACTGTTACTGACTTACTGGAAGCCCAAACTTCTGCAGTTCTCTGAAATACAATAATACAGATCAATGGTAAAAGGGTGCTAAAAGATCATCAGTAGAGATGCATCATGATTTGTCAATTCGTGTATTACATTATAAGCTGCACATCCACAGTTCTCTTCATAGATGATTCTATGTGCTTCCTCACATTTTTTTGTTAGGTTATACTGTACACATTTGTTTGCTTCTTATGTATCCTAAAAGTTCAAACTACCTGCAATCAATTTCAAACAGTTTTTGGCTTTTTACATTCTTCTTGTTTCATCTTCAAATGATGGTGTTTTTCTGTTTCCGTGATGTACAAGGAGATGTTTACTAACACAAATATCATCTTCGAAGTTTCTGTTTTACTAACAAATAAGCGATCTTTGAAGTCTCTGGAAATTTTATAAACCTTAGTAATACTTCTAAGTTGTACATGAGTTTAATATTTTAAAAATTGGAAGTTACTTTCTACAACAATACTGGTCTCACAGCAATGTTTATGCTATTTACTAAGTTTCACTATACTCTGAGGGGGTGAGCTGATGATGTGTTTCCTCTTCCCAGACAATTGGCTCCTTTCAGAAGAAGTACAACATTGGATCATTTGAGCTGCTGAGCAAAACTGCACCAATTCAGGCACTTTCACTTATTATATTGGGCCCCTTTGTGGACTACTACCTAAATGGACGGTCATTGTTGAACTACCCTTTTTCAGGAGGGGCAACTGTAAGTTATCTTGTCACATTTCCCAGTTCTTTAGAGCATTGCTATCTTTATGTCCACTACTTATCCTGAGTTATCTACTACTTTGAATTCATTCGCAGTGTTCTTATCTCTTTAACTTATATATATGCTTAACTTCTTTAACTTATATATATGCTTAACTCAATTATTTTTGCCATTCCAGTATAGTGAAAAAACCCAGCCAGTGGCCCACCTGTAGTAATTTCGTGTTACTGGCCCACATAAGACAACTTAGTCTGACATGGAACTGCCAGACCTTATCCTTTTTCCTTTTACTATATCATTTGCTTAATATTCTTAATGTGAATTTGTGTATTGCAGTATTGCTTGATTTGTAATATATGGATTTTTCTTGGTTTTACACCTTAGTTTCTTGATTGCTATATGTTAAGCAAAATGTTGCTAGCAGTTGTTTGCAGCTACAAATGAAGTTGCTGATGCTGCTATATGCCCTAATCATTATGCAATCTTCGTACTAACTGGATACTGGGGTGGTGGGGACTACCGTGCTAATGATCTAACAGCTTCCCTTTTCATCATTTTGCAGTTCTTCATACTGCTTTCCTGCTCCCTGGCCGTCTTCTGCAACATGAGCCAATACCTCTGCATCGGCCGGTTCTCAGCGACCTCATTCCAGGTCCTGGGCCACATGAAGACCGTGTGCGTGCTGATCCTCGGCTGGGTCTTGTTTGACTCGGCCCTCACCGTGAAGAACATCCTCGGGATGCTGCTTGCCGTGATGGGCATGGTGGTCTACAGCTGGGCCGTGGAAGCCGAGAAGAAGGCGGCAGCCCCGATTCCCCGAAACAAGAGTGACATGCTCGACGGCGAGGACGTACCCCTCAAGTCCAGGGTGAGCGGCGTGCCCGCGGTCGACCTCGAGGATGGCGAGATGAAGAGCTAGCTGCTGCGGCCGCCGCTGCTGATTCGTTCATTCTTGTTCTTTGTAACTGTGCGCGCGTGTTAGCTCGCTCGCTCTGTCGATCCAAAGTTGCTTGTTCGTCAGTCCTCAGCTATCGACACTACACTGTTAATTTTGGCCCTTCGTTGGGGGGAGTACGTTCGTAGGTGACGACGACCACCCCCCGGTTTCTACGTAGATGAAACACATACTGGCAGATTGTTAGGATTTTTCAGGCGGGGAGGTGGAGCCATTCATTGTCAATTTCGTGGTGGCATGTTGTTATAGATGGTGACAATACTTTAGACTTATATAATTTATTAATGGAAAATACAGGTGTTTCTCTGTGATAGGACTGATAGAATTCAGCCGGCGATTGCGTTTCGTATCTTGAGGTTTAGCTGTCGGGTTCTGGTTGCTGGGGTTCTGAATTGTTTCAGGAGACCTGGCACGCCGCCCACAAGCACCATGGTTTCGTCGTAGAGTTGCATCCTGCGGTCTTGCACAGATGGGACGGGTCACGGGAGTGGGAGAGATTGATCATGCCGGCGGCACGTTGCGCGATTGCCGATCGGCATGCGACGAAGCCGACGCAGGCGGGCACCGCCGGGCGATCACATGGCCTCCACTCATATGGCATGTGGAGTCGCTTGCTCCACTTCAGTTACGAGAATTGCTAACCAAACCAGGGTTAAACTTCCAGGAAAAGGTTCGGATGGGTTCTTTCTTAGTATCAGTGTTTTTTTTTTCACAAGAAATCAGCGAGCAGGAAACGATCAGTTTGGAAGTGTCTTGTTGAAAATTTAAATTTATCATTGAAAAAGTGTGCACAGTGAAGTTTTTATAGGGGATTCAGGAAGTTTTCAAGGTTTTTAACCTTTTTCATGAACCCAAAGGGACTGCCACTGAAAGAAAACATTTATTTATGAGAAAATCCGGGGTCAGAATTCCTCCCTCTTTTTCTTCTTGTTCCCAATTCACTACTAACCAAGTTCGAACGAATTGACTCCATAATGTTGGTAAAGCAGTTACCTAAGTTTAAGTTATGAAAAATTCATAATTCAAATGCTCTGGAATGGAAATGAGGGAATGTCCACAGTACCCGAATTTAGTAGCAGGTTTATTGATAGAAATCAATCGTTTATTCCTAGATGCTTTGTCATTCCTTTTTTTTTAATTCTAGTTATTACTATGCAAGAGATAGAATTCTTCGTGACGACAAAAAATTTCACTTTTTGAATTCTTTTTTAGTATATGAAGCAAAAAAGAAAGAAAAGATGGATAAGAACTGTATTCTTTAATTATTTCTCTATGTTTTATTACTTAATTTACTGCTAACAAGGATCTAATGAATTATGAGTTTAATAGATCCTCTTTAGTAGAGACCTCGCAACCAGACTTTTAAAAAAATTCAAGTAGTTCTTAATAAAATAAAATAAAAAATTCTAATTTAGTTTGCCCAAAAGAGAAAAGGTTCTCTTTTTGTCTTCAATAAATGATGATGATCTGTCATTACTATCTCCACAATAGAAAGAAGAAAAAAAAGAGAGGAAATTTTCTAGTGAATTTTTGGATTTGGTACATTTTGACTTTGTACTAATTTAGTTACCAAAATTTTTGGATTTGGTATACCACAATTTTTGGATTTGGTAAATGAAGTTTATGGAAATCGTTAAGACTACCTTGGTACTCGACTCCCATTCCAAAAATCAAAACAATTTTCCTTTTCGAAACAATGCATACACAACAAATTTAATAATTTCAACGTATTTTAAATTTTGATTTACCTCTTCAAAATAATGCAACAACAAATTTAATTTCAAAGTATTTTAAATTTTGATTTAGTATTGTTGGGGCTCTCTCAAAAAGAGGAGCACCCTCAAAAAATTAGCGTATGCTGCTATTTGTGGCGTGCACACGGTATTCTTTAGTAAAAGGCGAAAGAATAGTTCGCTTTGTGCTCACCACGCAGCTGCGTGTTTTGCTTTCGAGGCCAGCCGCCCCCTCATATAGCCAACGCCCAGCCTCGTCCAGCTTCAGCTGGCGATACGGTACTAAACGGCAGCTTCTCGCCTTCCATTCTTCTTGCCCCGCGCGCCCCTCCACGAAAGTCTAGCTGGGCAGCTGGGCCTAGCCTACCAAGCCTATATCGGTTTAAGCCCACATGCGCTCGGAACTTCACCGCCGGCGTAGCTTGCTTGCTGCTTAGTGCTAGGAGTAGTGCGCCTGTTTCTCGACCTGCCAGCTGCCACGGGTAAAGCTGGACGGAAAATTCGAAGCTCGTTAGCTCGCTTTCGGCTCGTCGCAAGCTTCGGTTTGGCTCGACTTCGCTCGTTCACGATAACGAGCCAAGCCGAACCAAGATTTTAGCTCGTTAGCGATAACGAGCCAACTCGAAGCCCTAGCTCGTGAGCATTCAGGAGCTAAATGAGCCACGTTTTCGGTGAAAAATTATCGAACATATATTAGTTTTATGTTACTTCACATTTTTTTCACTCTATAAATGGTTGATATGTTAGCACATATAAGTATTTTGATCAATTTAAAGTTGTTGGATGTATTATTTTATATTATTATCATTTTCAAGCTTTATATAAATACAAATATTATATTTTGTGTATTTTTATACCCGGCTCGCGAGCTTAACGAGCTAGCTCGCGAGCTTAATGAGCCGAGCCGAGCCAAAGATTCTAGCTCGTTAAGATAACGAGCCGAGCCGGCTAGCTCGTTATCCTAACGAGCTAGACCGAGCCGAGCCGAGCCGGCTCGTTATCCAGCTTTAGCCACGGGGCACGGGCCACGGCGGATGGCCTGCTGAGAGCTCGTCTTCACTCTTCACACGCTCCAGGGTTCTCTTCTTCCTCCACGGGACAAGCACGACCATAATCACACAAGAACAACCTGCCAGCCACATAATTCGAACCATACCACGGGTGTGTTTAGCACCTAAAATTTGGTGCAAAATTTTTGGATGGTACGTCACATCGCATTAATCGTGAAGACGCGTTTCGTTTGTTAGTGGTAAATATTATACTACCATGGGCGTAACTAGGCTCAAAAGAATCGCCTCGCAATGTACATCTAAACCGTATAATTAGTTTAATTTTTTACCTATATTTAATACTCTATATGTTCTTGGCCGACGGATGTGATGAGGAATCTTCTTTTTGCATAGTGGAATTTGGGAGGAATTTGGGGTCTTAAACACACCCCACGCAGTTAACAACACCGCACGTCTATAACCCCCGTAAAGGGGAACCGAGTCCTCTTGCCTGTGGTGAGGCCACGTCACCAGAAACGTAGCCCCTACTCCCGCGCCGATTTTATTTTCCCCGCCCGTCCTCCACCTGAATCTCGAGCGACGTCAAACGCCCACCATGGCCCGCCTCCGGACCGTCTCCGCCCCCACCCTCTCCACTGCGGCCCTCACACGCGGCTTGTCAGTTGTCCGCCTGGATCCCCACTTCGGCCCTGTCCTCGAGCGCCGCCGCCGCCGTGACGTCCAGCAGCTAGGGGTAGTGGCTGCGGGTGCCGGAGGGCCGACCCGGGGATTTCGCGAGGCTGGAGACTGAGGAGGAAGGGAGTGCTTCCGCGGTGGTAGATCCGCCGGTCCTTTCGTCGGAGATGGACTCCTCTGTTGAGAAGGTGAGCTCCGATCCGCGCTCGATCTGTGTTCTTGCGCTGCTCCCTCCCTCTGCCCCCACGTCGCCGCCCCGGCGCCGTCCAACGCCGTCGCCAGCGGTGGCTACATCGCGCAGTCCGCAGGCCGCTTCGGTCGCCGCCACCGGACGACGGCTTCGGCGCGCGGTCCGCATCGGCCGCCACCGCCGGACGGCGGCTTCAGCGACGTCTGCCTGCCAGGTGGTCAGCATCGGTCACCACTGCAACGCTGCTTCGCCCGCCAACGCCGGACGGCGGCTTCAGCGACGTACGCCACTGCGAGCCGCCCTGCCTGCCAGGTATGTGAATCCACTTACCTTGTCAGGTTCAGCAACTGTTACGTACAACATCCATATATGTGAAATTTATTTGTCAAATTTCTGAATTTCCTCATTCAGTTTCCAGATTTCAAGGACAATTGACAGGGCGTGCGTCATGCTGTTCAATCAGTTTCCAGATTTTCGAGAACAATTGACACGTCGTACTGCTGCTGAAAGCATAGTTCCGGTCATTAGGTACAACAGTTGTTATATCTGTGAAATCTATTCGTGGATTTCTATATTTCCTCAATCATAATCCAGATTATGCCTATATCATGTATCTATAAACAATACGATGTTAGTTAGTTAGTTTATTCTATATATGTTTATATGGACATGACATTATTTTGTTCAGCTTCTGCCATTCTTTCTCTCCACTTCATTACCAACGAACGTATATGTTCCATTCCTAGAAATAGAATGGCCCCTTTGGTTTTCCAAAACAACGCATATGGATTCAGACTTTGTTTTATCTAATGGATCTAATTAAGTCATTCTGTCTTTTTCAGAATTATTGGAATAAGGTGAAGTGCATACCAGCTCAAAAAGAAATCTCATATGCATGCACTGCATAAGGTGATATTTTAGTTCTTGAAGCTTCATGTTCCTATGCTGCATAGAACCTTAGGTGGTAGCCATTCATCTGCATCTTTCTCAAATTTTCAATACTAAGCTGTTGCACTTCAACAATATGTGTTGGCATAGAGAATTCTGATGTGTCTTTTCATTCATAGGGTGTATGGAGTGCAAGGATGTCATCAATGCAACCAAGACATGATTGATGTACATAAACAGTGAATGCCACGGTGAGGGAATCCCTGTACATTAACGGGTCTCCTCTTGGACTATTGCAGGTCGAAGGAGCGACAAGATTAAAGGAGCGTTAAGCCTCTACTATTGTAGGTACGCTCTTCGACTTCATTAGTTTTCCTTTGGTTACAAACATGTTATGCTTTCTTATACTGCTCACTTTTTTGTGACATATTCCTCTAAAACAATCTTATTTGTCTTCTCACACATAAAGGGATTTCTACTCAGCTAAACAAAGACTGCAGACTGAATTTTGGATGATGCAATGCATGGGACAAAAAAAAATAGAGGCAAGCTTGAGGATTGTTCTCCATGGGAAATGACAGACACATCAAATGAGAAACACAAGCATCTTTTAGGCCTAACAATAACATGCATATTGACTTTGCTATCACCATTGAATATATGCCAAAAAGATGACTCCCCCCTTATATTAGTGCTAAGAATTTTTTACACCAAGCTAAAGCACTGTTGAAATACATAGCTGTTATTTGATAATTACTTCAATTCCGCAGCAGCTCACGGGCCAAACGAAAACTCAATGTCAATCAAGTCGATCCAATTGATACTCAAAGAAAACAACAGAAGAAAGTAAGTGCTACTTCACATATACATTACAAAGTTCTTTCCTTCACCATTCCATTCCTATGTACTGCGCTATAGGTAGAACATAAAGAAAAATGTACAGAACCACTATTTTAATTTTGTTAAACCTATCAATGCTATTCAACGCTCTTGAACCACTTTTGTTTAATCTATCAATGCTATTCCTGTTTGAGCAATGGGATCATACTGATGCCCATGCTATTCATCGATCCTTTGGGCCACCGCTGTACATTGAACACGTTTACTAATTGAGTCATGTGGTAGTTGCAGTTCAGAATACCACATCAGTGGCCCGCTATTTAGTAACCTACAGAAGTATTCAAATACATAGCTGTTATTTGACATTTACTTCAATTTCACAGCAGCTCACAGGCCAAACGAAAAGCTCGATGTCAATCAAGTTGATCCAATTGAAACTGAAAGCAAACAACAGAAGAAACAGTAAGTGCTACTTCACATATACTTCAAAAAAAGTTTTCCCTTCACCTTACCATTCGTATGTAGTGCGCTATGGGTACAACATAAATAAAATTGTAATCAAACACTAATTATTTTTTCCCGAAAAAGTAATAACTCTTGAACAATAAAAACAATAGCTTTTCCTTGGCTTCAAGCTCAAATGCAGAAAAAAAAAAAGGTCTCCAAATGTCACTCAGCTCTGCTTGCTCTCTTTCAGTTTGCTATGAACCAATAAATGATACCAAAACAACCAAAGGGGAATCAGAACATGGTAAATTGGTAGGCCCAGCCGTGCTGATGCATTCTGTAACTCATCATGCTATTCGATCTGTGCTGCATGTTTGTCTAAATAAGACAACACGGTCCCATGGACAGTGTACCAGTTGTTGGATGAATCAATTTTTGCTGTTTATCAAGTCGTAATTTGGAGATTCCATCCTGTGTTGCAACTGTCATGACATTGATTGATATTTTCATATAAACGTAGACTATGAATACATGTTGTTCACACCTGTCATTTATTTCTCCACTCCTTTTGTGGGTTGCCATCACTCCAGCTAGGATTCTTAATAACTAGGAGGATGGGTTTGGATTGTAAAGTACAAGTGTTGCAACTGTTATGACATTTGTTGTTGTTTAAACATAAACCTGACCATAACTACATGTCGTTCACACCTATCATTTATTTCTGCACTCATTTGATGGGTTCCAATCGCTCTGCTACGTTTCCTATAAAAAAAAATTTCTGCAACCCTTTTATGTGTATGCTGTCGTGACTTCAGCTACTTTTCTTAAAAATTTACTGATATTTCACTACATAGCATGCATCCCTCACTTTGCTACATCCAATTCCATGATCTTATATTTCCATGTTTTAAATGCAGGTAACTTCTCAAGTTCATCTCAATATGACACGTCAAGGACAAAGTTAGAGAGATTAAATCATCTGTCAAAATTTTTTTAAATAAATTATTACATATACTTTATTGCACTATTGTACGTTGTCAACAATCCAACATGTCTAAATATTACTATTTGAAGTTTTTCATCTTGGAGTTAAAACATAAGGTTAAATAATCGTTATGCCAATGAGTATATACTCTATTTCATGCATTCAAATTTGTTGTTGCTGACTTTGTTTCCAACATGCACAAAGTAATCCTGATGAATGACTACTTGCAAAAAAAAAAAAAATACCCCAGCTGATCCGCCGTAACGCGCGGGTATCCTCCTAGTAATACGTGAAGTCAATGACATGTTGATAGTTTTTGCCTCAGCCGAATTAGTCTTTAATATAAATACTACTACATCTATTCTAAAAAAAGATCAGGTTTAGATTAAACCAACTTTCTTATCATAACTCAGTTCGAGTTTCACATTTCTATCACAGCTTTAATATTTGTCCCAAACCACCGAGGCAACTTTTTTTTAGGGGAAACCACCTAGGAACCTATGTAACGACCCTGCATCACATCTCTGATTTTAAAGATATGAAGAAATACAATGCAAAACAATGTCTGTACAAGGACCAAGATAGGAAGAAATATGATAAGTCGACATTGGAAGGAGACGACGTATGATTGAATAAAAAAATAATTTTCACAGTTAAAAATATGTTTTTATGTGTAGTACATACATGATTTGGAAAGTATATAAAATATCTTATAGTTTTGGTGATAGAACTGCCCTAAGTATCACAAGTTTCCCATACCACTTTTCTCGGATACAGAAGTGCCTTCTCTCTTCACATGTCCAAAGAGCGGTATGAAGTAGTAGAACATAGCGAATTCGAGATGGCACTTCTGTAGCCGAAAAAGGATAGATTATAAATTGTTTTAGCTCTGTTCAATTCACTTTTAGTTTGGAAAAAAAGGATAAATTATACTGTTAGTATACTAGTTTTGGACTAAATCCGGGTTAGCATTTCAATAGTATTGCTATTAGCGCTATTGAAATACTCCCTATATAATATAGGGCACTATATGAATTCTAACACAAATTAGAAGAGAACATAAAATACGCATGTACCCTCATTTTAATTCATAATCAAACGATATCATCAACGCGAGTAATGGTGTTTGATCAATAAATATTAAGTATTTGATACAAAATTGGCTTTTATCCTTAGAATGCATTGTATTTGAGGATAAATTTTGAATGCTAGAACTAGTTTGATGTAGTGCTAATTGAACTAGTTTGGTCTTATAGATACTGTGTATTTTCCTTTAACCTTGAATAATGTTAAAGAAATTTAACTGCAAATAAAACTAACGTGACCTTTAATTAAGAAATGAAGGCATTGAGTGTTTGCTTGCCTGTACATATTCTACCCTGGCTAGGAATGGAGTCGGGGCAAGTTGGGCCTGCCTTTTGTATAGCCAACCTCTAGTAGTTGTTTGGCTGTCTTGTCCAGGCTAAGCCCGGCTAACCCTAGAGTGTATTTGGTTGCTTGGCTTTTTTGGTACAATCACCTCTTTTTTTGGGTCGGTAAGTTTACTCCATTGAAGCATTTCATTGGACATGTGTTGAGCGCTCCACCCTCCCACCTCCCCCCACCACGCAATCGCACTTTGCTTTCGGGGGCGCCACCGTGTGGGTGAGCCCCTCGGTGGAGGACGTGGTGGCCTCGCAGTGACGCTCCACCCGAGTTGCTCCTTGCTCAGGCTCGCGTACCACACGCCGAACACCATGGGCGTTCAAGCTGCTCACCACCGACCTCGGCTTCATGGCGCGGTCCGCCGCCACGCTCGATGACGTCATTGTGTGGATCCTCCTGCGCTAGGTCCTGATCACCGCCACTGCCTTCGTCGCTGCCGCGTTCTTACTCCTAAAACCGGTGCTCGTGTGGATGGCTCACTAGTGCCTGAGGGTGAGCCAATCAGGGAGCTCCATGCCTGCACGACCCTCTACATCGCCCTTGTGGCCAGCCGCCACCGACGTCATCGGCATCCAAGCGCTGTTCGGCGGGTTCGTCGTCCCCAAGGACGGGTCGTTTGCCGCTCGGCTTGATTTAGCGGAGGGCGACCGAATTTATGCGGTAGAGACCAGAGAGCCAAGCAGGGGAACTCGCAGCGGGCGGGCGGGCGCGACCAATTTTGTGCCAGCGATAGGGGAAAGAGGAGCAGGGACCCATGAAGGAACTCTAGTGGTGAGGTGAAAGGAGCAGTGACACGTGAAGGAGCATTGCTCTGCCGGAGGAGGTGACGAGAGTCATCCCGTGAGCCAACCCAAACCTGGCTTGGAAAGAATGATCAGGGTAACCGTTCAACTTGGGGCTGGCTAAATGGGCAATTTTGATTAGCCGTGGCAGGCCTGGACTCTGGACACGCAACCAAACAACGAAAAACTAGCTCAGGAGCAATGGTCAGGGTTGGCTCCTTGTAACTGCTACCTTGGCCACCAAATTCAAACGATTCCGTTTGAGTAGTTTTCTGATTGGCCTGAACGTGTCTGTGTAGATGGAAAGTGAGACACGGAGGCCGCAGCGTGTCACGTTGGTTCCTTAAAAGGTATACTCGTGCGGTGGTGAACACCACACCGAGCAGCCGGAAGCACCAGCACCGCCCGGGCGGCCACTCCACCTCCACTTCCCTCCAGCCCCTGTGCACTGACGCGGCCAGCGCCAAAGCTTCCTTTCACCTCAAGATAAGGAGATCGCAACATCTCGGGGCCACCCCCAATCTCCAAGTCCCCCGCACTTGTACCCCAACTCGCCACTCATGGCCATGGCCTTCCACTTCCACCCGCTGGCCGCCACGCGCGTCCACGTCTCCCCATCCCGGTCGCCGCCGCCGCGGGGGCGAACTCCCCCCTCCTCCTCCGTCGCCATCGCGGCGCACCACCACCACCGCCACGGCCGCCGCCGCTTCTCCGCCATCGTGGCCACGGCGGCCGCCGCCGCCGCCTCGGCGGCGGCGACCACCACGAGTTCGACTTCAGCGCGTACATGGGTGAGCGCGCGGTCGCGGTGAACCGGGCGCTGGACGCGGCCATCCCCGCCGGGGGACCCCCGCGGCGCTGCACGACGCGATGCGGTACGCGCTGCTGGCGGGCGGGAAGCGCGTGCGCCCCGCGCTGTGCCTGGCCGCGTGCGCCGTCGTGGGCGGGCCGGAGGCCTGGGCGATGCCCGCGGCCGCGGCCGTCGAGATGGTGCACACCATGTCGCTCGTCCACGACGACCTCCCCTGCATGGACGACGACGACCTCCGCCGCGGCAAGCCCACCTGCCACGTCGTCTACGGCGAGCCCATCGCGGTCCTCGCTGGGGACGCGCTGCTCTCGCTCTCCTTCCAGCATATGGCCAGCGTCGGATCCTACCCTCCGGACGTAGACCCGGAGAAGCACCCCGCCCGCGTCGTCCGAGCCATTGGCGAGCTCGCACGCTGCATCGGATCGGAGGGACTCGTCGCCGGCCAGGTCTCTTCCTTTATCAGATTATTAATCATATATTGCTTTCCGCCATTCATCAGCAAATACAAAAAAAACAAGCAATTGCTTATACTGCATTCTTTATGTGGAGCATCAGCATCTTCCTAACGGCGGTGCTGTCGATGCTCTATTTGTCTGCATTAGCTGGAATTAGAGATTAAAAATTACTAACTCTCCAATAACGACTGCGACTTCCAAGTGCTTAAACAAATTGCTGAAAATGCTTCACCCGCCCTCTCCACAGGTTGTCGATCTTGAGATGACGGGCACATCTGAAACGGTGCCCCTGGAACGACTGGAGTACATCCATATCCACAAGACTGCCGCATTGCTTGAGGCCTCGGTGGTGATTGGGGCGATCATCGGAGGCGGCACGGATGACCAAATTGAGCGGCTGCGGAAATATGCGAGGTCAATCGGGCTGCTGTTCCAGGTGGTCGATGACATTCTTGATGTCACCAAATCGTCAGAGGAGTTAGGCAAGACGGCGGGGAAGGACTTGGCAAGTGACAAGACGACGTACCCAAAGCTGCTGGGGTTAGAGAAGTCACGGGAGTTTGCAGAGAAGTTGCTCTCTGATGCAATAGAGCAGCTTGATTGTTTCGACAAGGAGAAGGCTGCACCTCTGTTGCATTTGGCCAACTATATCGCCTATAGGCAGAACTGAGGAGGAATTGAGGTGATGCTTCATTCTGTTGTTGCTCATTGTTGATGTGTAACATTGTAAGGCCGTTGAACTTGGGTTTCAGGAATATATCCAAATCATCATGTGATGTATACTAGCTGTAGCTCTGTACCTTGATGTAATGAGGCTGTTTAGTGGAAAAATATGAATATCATATCAAATTCGTGAAACCTGATTGAAACGAATCTTTCTGCCTCATCGTTATCTTCTTGAGTTCTCTGCCCGAACACTTTGTTGCATGAATGAATCATTGAAATGCTCCAAGCAATTTCAGTTCAGAAATATTCAGTTGCAGAGCACTTGTATGTTTGCACTAGAGGTTGACCAAAACTATTACATTTTTAAATATATTTTTTAGATAAAATTACATTTTTTAATATCTTAGACCCTAAACCCTCTTAAACAAAATGTTCAGTTGCAGAGCACTTTTCTCGGTTCCCGGAATATATCATATACTTTTCTGAGTCTTAACCAAGGTCTTGTGTATCACAATTGCAATGTTCAAAATTTCATAGAGTAAGCATTTTTTGGGGACCAATGTTGGAAAAAAGGTGTAATGCTTACATGCATGTACGTTTTCCATTTACTTTTGTGTTCTTCAAGATTCAAGAATGCAAACAAATTTGGAAGAACTGTACGTACGCCTCAAATGTGATGAATCGAGTCAAACCAATAGACCTTTGGTATGTTTCGGGATTCAGCAAGCATGGTTGCACCGCAGATATGTATAAAATCAAGAGGGTAATTGTTGATGGCTTCCAGATCACCAAATTATTGTTTCTTCTGGCTAGATCAATATTGACAGAACTGTAACTAAATTTTGCATGTACAATTGAAGAGTGCAGCACCTACTTAATATCTTAGCGTGCTTTGTTCTATGTTTAAGGAAAAACGATGAATGGAACATCAAATCCCTGTGGATAGAGCATGCTACACCTAGTAAAATCTATGCAAACAAATGTTTCGAACTTTATCATTGCATTGATTGAGGTTGATATCTTGATTGTGATGTAGTACATATGTGCTCTGCATAGGCTGTGCACTTCATTTGGCTTCAGGTGATGACCAGTTGACCACTCATATAAAACCAAATATATACTTACTGTGTGGTCTCATCCGACCAAATGAATGGATGCATAAGACCATGTTGTTTTCAATGGTTATGCATGCTTTGGACTAGTAATCTTATAGGGGTGGATTACTGTTTTTATGTCACTGTAACGTTTGTATTGTAAGCTTTCTTGACGGAAGAAGGCAAGACTAGTCTCTGCCTCTCTAGGTCTCTGTAGTCCAGACAAGCTGAATGGTGGGGCTGCTACTCGTTTTAAAATTATGTTTGGTCTTACCGGGCTTCTCATGTCACCAAACAAATGAATGCATATGACCATGTTCGTGTTAGGGCAACTCCAGTGCAAGCCCCCTAATTAAATCTCTACTCTACATTTTAGGAGTTTTAACATAAAATGCAACTATAGTGGGGCTCATAAATAAACTCTCATTTTTCATGCACTCCTAAAATTCAACCCCAAGCCCCTAGCAATAGCAGTCTCCCTATCCACTGTCCTAAACTAAAAATAAGAGTCTATTTTGTGTGGAGTTGATTGTAAATTTAGGTCCTCAAACAATATAAGTTGGCTCTTAAATTAGAAATAAGAGTCTAGGAGGGATGGCTGGTGATAGCTCTCAGCCACGGTAGCCTCTGCTTACAAGTTACGTCTACTCTTATAGTCCTCCATAATACTTGTATATATATTAGTACTATATGTTATCTCCTCTCATGTCACTGATGTAAGCTTTGTTGACTGAAGGGAAAAAATTAAATGAAATCTATAAAGTCTAACATTCGCGCAACAAGTTAAAATAGCCTGGTTTTCATGTGACTACATTTATTTTATATAAAGGGATAAACAATTATAAGTTAATGTTAGTGGATGGCGTGACATAATGCTAGTGGATGATGTGTCTTGCTTGCATGTAGATTATAATTGCAAATGCTAGTTGACCATAAATACGATCATTAGCGGAATGATGAGGTGGATAGCTTGCATGTTGAAAGAATATGCTAATGGGGTTATTAGTGGAATGATGAGGTGGCTAGCTTGCGTGTTGAGAGAATTAGCTAGTAGGGTTTTGTCTATATAGGTGTAGTGTACTAGGTGGATATCCCACGCGTTCTTTGCGGGAAGTCAAAGTAGTTATTTTTGAAATAGCTCATCTATTCTAAATAATATGGGAGCTGGAATCAGGTGAAACGAATAATAAAGGGGTACAACATAGAATAGAAGTACATGCTTAGTGATTTGTTAATGAAACCCAACGGAAGCCATGATGTACCATGTGTTCGAGCACTGCAGCACTTGCAAGAAACGACCATGAGAAACCGCAGATAAAAGAAAGTATTTCACCATTGCTTAGGCTGAAATACATGAAACAGTTGGGCGGCTCGGGGCGAACCCTAGCGTGCCACCGTCGCCTCTCCCACCCTCCTTCTTCACCTCGCCACCGCCGGAGGGCGCCCGGAAGCCCGGGCGGCAAACAAGGATGGTGGCGGCGGGGTCTCACCATGGCGACGCCCGTCTCCGGCGCGGAGGAGGTGGAGCAGAGCTGGTGTTCGGCAATGGAGTTCGCCCGGCGGATGGCTGCATGGGTGGAGTCGGAGGGAGGATCCACTTCGCCGGATCCGGCGTCTCACGCCGGCCTAGCGGGCAGGGACGGGGCGGCGGGTTCCCGGCGGCGGCGGTGGAAACCTCTATCCAAATCCGGCGTCTCACGCGGCCCGGGGGGCGGGGCGGGCGGCGGGTTCCCGGCGACGGTGGTGATCCTCCGCCCGGATCCGGCGTCTACCGGCCCAGCCCGGGGCAGGGGGGGCGGCGGTACGGCGACCCTGGCGGTGGCAATGGTGTGGAGGTGAGGTGCCGGTGATGGGGTCTTCGAGAGGCGTGGTGTGGAGGTGATGCGGATGACGCGGCGATGGCGGTGGAGCGTAGGGCGTTGGGCGTTGGGCGGAGCAGGCGAAGAGTGGTTCGACGGTGGCGTCGGGCCTTCCTCTTCTCATGGTGGCGCAGCCGACCGTCCCATGCCTGGGCGTTGGAGAACCCAAGGCGGGGATGATCCGTTGACCCCGGGACTATGGGCGTCGCGTACGTCGACCATGGTGTTTTGGAAGGTGACGGCGAGAAGCGGGTGGTTGGCCGTATTGGGGATGCGTGATTCGGCGTCTTGGCGTTCGGATCAGAACCCTAGTGGCCGACCATGTGGCTTCCACAGTTCGTCAAGGTGGAGGAGTTGGGGAAAGGGACGGCAAGGATGGCAGTGGACGTCGGCATTCACTCTAGATCTGAGTTTCGGCGATAGTGCACGTCGCCGGTGTTTGGCGTAACGACATGGCCCCGGGGAGACATGGCATTGGATGCTCATCGCTTCGACGGCGGTGACGCCCGAGGGCGCCACTTTCCTCGCCGGAGGCGCCGTCTTTTCTTCTAGTGGATCTCTACAGTGAAAACCAACACCGGTTGGGTGGGCGGCGATGGCGTCCTTGGATGGCATTTTCTCGTTGGAGACGTCGTTTGTGGAAGATCCCTTGGTAAGGTGGTGGTTCATCGCACACGCTTACGGGGCCTTATCTTTGTGCCGGGATCCGAAGTCTCCAATGGTGGACGGGTTATCTTTTTTTTCATTTTTAAGGTGCACCAAGTGTTTTTCGGGTGACTTTGTTTAACCTTGTAACACTTGTCTTCCAGTTGTAATTTTGTTGGTCTGATGCATCTTCGATGACCGAAGCCGGAAATATATTTTCCTTTATCTAAAAAAAATGTACCCCTACCCCATAGGGTCACGGGCTCCAATACCTCCAATCCTTGCTAGTGTTAAGTTTTGATAGTTTTGAAAGTATTTTATATACCCGTAGGAGCACGGTTGTCCAATAGTTCCGAAAATCAAGCCAAAGAAAAAAAACTTTCTGCAATAATCCGAATATAATAACCTGAAGATGGCCCTGGTTTCAGGGTATTCAGAGGAAATATATAATGCATCTTAGATAAATATTCTTCTAGAAAATGAACAAAAATGTAACAAATGAGAGGGTTCAGCTAGAATTGGGAGCAAAACTTTGTTTGAAACTGAGGGTTACAATTTACAAAGGTCTAAGATGCATACCGGGCTGCCATGTAATCTGCAGCGCCTCTTGATTATTACCTTTCAGCAATCTTGGAACTAAATTGAAGATATTTAAACATCAAAACTTGATGTTATTCATTTATAATTGCTTCTGAAATAGAAATTCAAAAACGATAATGTTCATTTGCAGGACGCGACGAACGAAGTGGCCCAGAGCTCGATGTGGCCCGCGACCATTCTCCAGGCGTTGTGCGCGCCTGCCTGTTGGGCCAAACCAGCCCGACTGCCGCTGACCGTCCGATATGCATCGATGGTTGACCATCATTTCCTGCCGAGCAAAATGCAGCAGCGACCGACTCCCCTAGAACCCTAGTTATCTCTTCTTGCTCACTCTTTCTCTTCAAAGCACACAGGCAGCGGTAGCTACCATGGTTGTCGGAGGAATGGAAGTTTCCGGCGCCGCCGTTGGGCTCATGGTTAGCGCGCCGCCGCCGAGCGTCTCTGCGCGTCTAGATTTTCTTAAAGTTACATATATTATTAGAAAACAAACAGCGAATGTATGTTAGATGTTAGATCATTAGCATGTTAGTACTTTCTCAAATCTATTCTTACTGCAAACTAATAATTTTTGTGTTGTACATTAAGTTATAAAAATATATTCTTCACAAAATAGTGACCTATGTTTTCTTTAAAGATCTAAGATTAAGATAATGTATTTTCTTTAGTTCATTATTAAAATTATTTTTAAATTTCTCTTAGCTAGTTAAAATTTACTTTTACATACCGCAGCAACACGTGGGGAATTTATCTAGTTATATAGATAGATGAACCCACTAATTAATACAAAACATAAAAGAAGGGAGAAAACAATCATTTCAAAAATAAAGGGGAAGAAAACAAAGTTGAAACACAATGGTTGTGCTGCTGCAGTTTCCAAGTAAAACTGTTAGTCCATTACATGGACCAATCCACCCTAGAAGATGTGCTGCAATTTCCTCTGCTCCGCCATGCCCATCCTACTCACAATCGCATAATTCCACCGCTGCTGCACGTACACCACGATCCCGAGCAGGACGGCCCCGGCCGGTACCGCCATGTCCCAAGCATGGGAGAACACGGCTCGTCTGGCGTTCCTGTACTCGTGAGAGTACAGTAGCGACCACGGCGGCGGCCGCACGAGCTCGTACAGATGCGACAGCAGGCGCACGGCGGTGACACCCAGGTAGTAGCTCTCCGCGAGAGGCCTGCAGTTGATGCGCCACAGCGCGTTGCCGATCACCTGCGGGAGCAGGAACAGGTCCTGCAGCAGCGCGACGTGCTGCTCGACGGTC
Organism: Hyparrhenia diplandra; assembly: GCA_015847255.1. Lineage (NCBI taxonomy): Eukaryota > Viridiplantae > Streptophyta > Magnoliopsida > Poales > Poaceae > Hyparrhenia > Hyparrhenia diplandra. The sequence goes on along the minus strand of JADLZK010000286.1, from coordinate 120,554 downwards.
ATGGCTTCTCCGTTCAGCGCGAGGATGAGCAAGAAGATGGCCAGGTGAGCGGCGTAGTGGTACCTCAACACCTTGGCGTCGCCGGGCACGCGCCCCGGCTCGAGCGGCGACCTGGCAAGCATGCGCGCCCTCGACCGGTGCACCTTCTGGGCGAGGCGCAGCGTCACGACGAACGCGGCGAGGCTGAGGACCTTCACCGCCTGGTCGATGGAGCGGTACAGCGGGTAATTCATGATGAGCGCGTAGGAAGGGGAAGACGGCGGCATGGCGGTCGTGTCGCCGCTGCGTATGGTGGCCTTGGCCACTAGCGCCTCGATGCCCGTGAACAGCGGCATGCCGAGCCCGAGAGCTTGCACGCAGACCATGACGAGGGAGACGTACGGCGCCACATCGGCGTGGGCCTTGAGGTGCCTGAGCTGGCTGAGACCGGCGGCAATGGAGGCTGACAGCAGCACCATGCCGAGGACGCCGTTGACGACCCCTCTATTGACATCGTCTGGCCGGGGCTTGGAATAGTGAGTCGGTATGGCCTGGAGCTTCATCGTGTGGAAATACAGCGGGTCGCCGGCGTCCCTTGTGCTCGCTATACGAACCTTCGCCGTCGACCAGATGAACCACTGGGTGTTCGTGGGTGGGTAGTCAACTCTGACCTCGATGGAGCAGTCCATCCCTTCCTCGAGATCTCCGTTGGCTGACAAGTTTGGCCACCGGAGTCGAACATCCCGGCAGCCAATGAGGTGCATCCTGCCGTTCTTGGGATCATACACGCCTTCCAAAGACATCGCTGAGCTTGCAACCCAGTTACGGCGGCCAAAGACCGTGAGCTCGGCGGACACATTGATCAGAAGCTGCCTCATCTTCGACATGGACCCTTCTTCGCTAGTTTTGGGTGACGCTCTCGCTCTGGACGCACGTGGATCGCTGACCTGCTCCAGAAAGATGATTTCCAGATGCACGACAGGCTGATCGAGCCATCCTGGCCGGAACATGCTCGGCGCCGTCGTGAAACGGAGAGTAAGCTCGTCGGCGAGGCGGGACAAGCTTGAATTGTAGTCTCGAGCGTCGTAATCTGCCCTCGGATATCTGAGGGGCAGTGAGCTTACAGTGATCTTGTGGAGGCTGAACCTTGGCTCGCCGCGCCGGAGAAGCTCGCCGGCTAGCTTGACCTTGGTGTAGTTGTACTCCAACGCCAGCTGTGGGCCGTCGTAGCCCCACAACCGTGGCGAATACAGGTTCAGTTGGAACGACAGCGACGAGCGCGCCACCCCGCCGGCGCCGGTTGCATTGACGCTGGTTATCTGCCCGAGCACTATGCTGCGGCCGGTGATTGACAACGTCATGGGGATGTACAGGCACATCCGGAAGTGGCACTCTTTATCGCCAGTGCCCCGGCACGCCACCAAGCAGGCCTTCCCCGCCGACGGCATCCAGACGCCCTCGGCGGACAGCGTCAACCCGCTGATCCCCGAGCGCTGCACCGCCGTGTACCGGTCCTCCCACGGAGGCAGGGGCTCGGAGCACGACGGACACCCTTTCGGTGCCAGCCGAATCCGTGGAACAGTAAAGGTGCTTCATCACGATGCCAACTTCGGTGAGCTCGTCTTCGCCGGCTGCCCGGTCCATCTCGAACGGGCCGAAGCTTCGGCACGAGGAGCCCAGCGTCGTCGAGGTCGAGCTGCACTGCCAGGTCGATGGCGAGGTGACCACACCCTGAAGGGCATAGCTGTAGCGTCGCAGGACTTCGCACAGGTAGCTGCCATTAAACAGCTTGCCCCCACGGCTGCCGACGATGTCGCTTGACTCGATCGACGGGGGCGGACTGCACGCGCCAGCAACGAGCTCTCCAGATTGGTACTGGTACGGGGACGGGGTGGAACAGAGCTGCGACACCAGCCGCACTGGGTCGAAGTAGGCGGCGGCTGACGCGGCGCCGGTGCTCCTCATCTCACCGAGCACCGCCCTGGTCGTCAGTGTAGCCATGATTGGGAACCGCAGCACGAGCAGAATGTTGTCGTCTGCCCTGACCGGCGGCAGGAAGCCGCTCCTGCCGGAGTCCTTGGCCCAGTCCCACGGGTCAGCGCCGCCAGTGCTGCGCGTCGGGAGAAGGGCGCTCCCTACCATGCACAGCACCCTCTCGCCTTCGCCGCCGCCATCGCCCTTTGCAGTCTCCGTGTACACGCCTTCAAATTTGATCCGGAGCTTTGCGGCGCCGGGGGAAATCTTGAACTCCGGCGAACTGACCGGGGTTCTCGTCCAGCTGAACGACGAGATCTCCGCATCTCGGCTCTTCCGGGAGATGGAAAGCTCGAGGACGCCGCTGGCGTTGAAGGCTGTCGTCGCACCACCGCGTCCCATGTCCACGTGCGTGAGCATGAACGTCGCCAGGGAGAGAGGTGCCATCTGCCGGCGAGCGCCGGTCGGTACGTCGCTGCCGTCGAACGGCATCAAGGGTGCGTGCCCTTTGGCGTCCTGAAGCCAGTCGCCCTTCTCGAAGGACGCCAGCAAGTTCATCTGGTCGATGCCGCGGTTCGTGTCGTAAGCCAGCAGGGTGGCCGAGGAGAGCACGAGCCGGCAGTGCCGCTCGACCTCGGCAAAACGAAGGTAGTCATGTGATGCTCGCTCATCTGGGCGTAACGGATCAGAGGACGACGACGAGATGCACAGAGAAAGAAGTAGCACTCCAAGAAACAGCGACTTCGAGGCCATATCGACAGGACTTTTTGCTGCAAGAAAAGAGCACGTCAGATGTTTTGGCGATGCCTATATAACTTTATTAAAATTGAACCTAATAAAAATTGCAAAATATGAGTGGTTCTTTCCAAGAGAAACGGAAGAGTGGACGATGAACCCGTCGAACACACTACTACAAAAAACGAACTAAGAAGCGCGCGGCTCGAACATTAGGGCGGTTCATAATTTGAGCGCCCCTAATGTATCGCGAAAAATTCGGGTAGAAACAAACCCGCCCCTAATGTTTAGCACATTAGGGCGCTCATGTTACGAGCCGCCCTAATGTGACGACACATTAAGGGCGGTTCTATTTAAGCCACCCCTAATGTATCTTCACATCGAGGGCGGTTATATATCGACCACCCTAATGTGATCTGAAATCGGGGCGGTTCTATATTCAACCACCCCTAATGTATTTTGGTCAAACTTGATCAAACGAAGCACTAAATGACCTCAAATCGAAAATCTTTAAATACAAAAATTGTATATAGAGAGTGTAGATCTTGACTAGCTACACAAAGTCGGTGTTCGCGACAAAAGGGGGGGTCTTTAGTTTGAATTGGAAAAGTCAAACTTGGTCAAACGAGGTCAAACGAAGCACTAAATGCTCTGCCTATGTCCAAACTTTCTCAAAATTTTTTGTGGTCATTTACACCCAAAATATGGCCCCACGCAAAATCCTAGGTTTTTTAGTCATTTTTGAAATTAGCATATTTTTTTCAACGTCTTGCTTTTTGACCAAATATGGTGAATTACACTTTGAAAACACAATAATTTTGCACCGGCCTCCACAAGTTTTGCCTCCTAGGGCACAAGAGACCTTACGGCAAAGTTTGGCACCATTTCAGGTCTTTTTGGGGTGGTCGTAGTTCAACGATAATTACCGAGAAGTCGCGCGGTAATTAAAATAATCGAGAGAAAATTACCAAACAATTTCAGAAAATTCTCAAACTTGGCGGTGCCTTCACACATGCCATGTAGACGCCTCAGAAAAAAAGTTTGAGGCCGATAGCACACGCAAAACACACAAAGCCACACAACCATGAGAAACCCTAAGTGTAAGGATATGGTTCGGTGAAAGGTTATGTATACCACTATGAAGCACGTCTGCCCCGCCTATGTCCAAACTTCCTCAAATTTTTTTTGTGGTCATTTACACCCAAAATATGGCCCCACGCAAAATCCTAGGTTTTTAGTCATTTTTGAAATTAGCATATTTTTCTACGTGCCGGATTTGCGACCAAATATGGTGAATTACACTTTGAAAACACAATAATTTCGCACCGGCCTCCACAAGTTTTGCCTCCTAGGGCACAAGAGACCTTACGACAAAGTTTGGTACCATTTCAGGTCTTTTTGGGTGGTCGTAGTTCAACGTATAATTACCGGGAGAAGTCGCGCTGGTAATTAAAATAATCGAGAAAATTACCAAACAATTTCAGAAAATTCTCAAACTTGGCGGTGCCTTCACATATGCCATGTGGACGCCTCAGAAAAAAAGTTTGAGGCCGATAGCACACTTTGCAAAGTGCACATGCCACATAATCAAAGGTATTTATAAGATAATTGTAAAATATTTTATCACAAGCTACCAAAGTTTCCATGTCGTAATACACAAAAGCTGGAGGTCTTGATAATATGTTTTTATTAAAAATATTTAGTCATAATACAGTATACAATATAATATTTATTTTTTTGAGAGTTTACGTACATTTCCAAACTAAAGAAAATGAAAAACATCAAATATTTTTGGGCTGATAGAGCTTTAGTTTAGCCCAAAATGCCAGATAAGCCCAATACTCCGAGAAGCCCAGCTATACCCTCCCTCGTTATCAGTCGTTCATCTCTGTAATCGATGGTTCAGATCGCATGACTCCCACAAACCCTAATTCCCCTCCCTCCACCTCCTGTCCGTCACCCCCTGCCCCCATCCCGAGCGCAGAGCACCACGCGGTGGAGTGCCGCTGCTGATCCCCGGCGGCGCGACCCCGACCCCCAGCGGTCCCGACCTACCACGGATCCGCGGCCTCCTCTCCACCTCGCGCGGCTCGGCGGTGGCGCATCCCCATCCCTCCCGGCGTGCCCTCACTGCGGCCTCGGCGACGCCCCTCCACCGACGGCGCGCAGCGGCCCCTTCCACCGTCGGCGACGCGCGGCCACCCATGCCGCGTCGCGGCTGCTCATGGAGGGCGGCATCGCCGGATCTAGCGTCGAGGACTACGACGGCCCTTCTCCTCTCCCAAGGTGAGAACCCTTAGCATTTGTGCCATCCGCGGCTGCTACATCTACGTTGCGGCGTTTCTACGAGCGAGGCTGCTGCTGCACGGAAGCTGTACCGGCCCAGCGGCAGCGCTTCTGCAACGCGGCGGCGGCACTTCTGCGGGCGACGGCGGGGTCCTGAGCGCGGAGGCAAGGGCGGCAAGCCGTCAACAATGTCAGAGCCAACTCATCCGAGTCCAGATGGAACAGCAGCAACACTAGGCAAGTTCTCCCCTGTTCTTCACTATTTCTTTTTCTTTGTTGCGATTTGGGAAGCAAGTTACTTGGTGAAATCTTGCAGTAGTGAAATCCACTCGTCACTAATGAAATCCATTCATGTTGGCTGTACCATCTTTATCTATAGTACTCAGAGTTCATTTCTCTGTTATTCAGTCAGATTTTGTTGTTTGCGAGATGGATGTGTGCTGCATGGATGTGTGCTTGAGCACACGCTAGTAGATGAGGGTCAAATCGGTGCTTGGACATGCCCTTGTAAATGTTTCATAATCTCTGTACGGCTATTTTTAGTAAGATGTAAAGCTAAAAGATGTGTGCTGCATGGATGTGTGCTTGGACATGCTCCTGTTATTAGTAAGATGTAAAGCTAAAAGATTGTTACTGCAGCTATGGTTATGTCAGTCAGTTTGATCTGAATTTTATTTGTGCTTGTTACTGCAGCAATGGCACTTCATTTTTTTGTTCGTTTTTCTTGTCTGAACTGCAGCTCGATTCAGTTCAGACCAAGCAATCCATTCTTTATTTAATTAGCCTTTTCAAACTAGTGTGCAAGCTCGGTTCAGTTCAGACTTCGGAGCAAGCAATCCATTCTTTATTTAATTACTGCAGCAATGGCACTTCATTTTCTTGTCTGAACTTTATTTGCAGCAATGGCTATTGTGGGACGAGAAAAAACTGATGGCTTAATGCTTTGTAAGTTATCTGTTCCATCACTTATTTGATATTGTCATTTCAGCCAAGGTTCTTGTTTGGCAGATATCTTATTCAGTTATTTGCAGAGAGGAAGAAGTTCCTCCTTTCTATACCAGACCCTCGAACCAAGGTTTGTGCTGAACTACTGCATGATAATAGAAACTTAGTGCTTTGCCTTAGTTTCTTAATTTTCAGCAACTATTACAGGTTCAAGGTCCTTCGAAAATTGCTCGAAATGAATTTGCAGCTGGATCACGAACTGAAGTTATATGTAGGTTTATGTGAACTAGTTGTTTATCCAAGGCATTGTTCTCAACTTCAGTGGATGCCTAGTGCTTGTGACTTAGTGTAGCTGTATGTTTGTATATGACACTATCGTTTTTGTAATTTAATGTAACAGTTGAGAATTACTCGTGGATGTGTTGGAATTCAGCCCATTCATAATTATGGATTATTCTGTGAATTATGAAGATGATATATGTTTATTCTGTGAATTATTGCCTATTCTGTGAATTATATATTTATATTTTTTTGGTGTGAAATTCAACACTAGGGGCGGTTTTAGATAAACCGCCCCTACAGTTAGAAACATTAGGGGCGGTTTGTGATGAGTAGAACCGCCCCTGCTATATTCACATTAGGGGCGGCTCAAAACAGGAGCCGCCCTAATGTTGAGACATTAGGGGCGGTTTTTCCCAACCGCCCCTAATGTCGACGAACATTAGGTGTGTTGCTTAGGGGCGGTTGGAAAAACCGCCCTTAATGTCCATCTAAAAACCGCCCCTAATGTTGAGAATTGTAGTAGTGACATTTCGTAGTAGGAAATAAATCAAAATAATATACAGTTAATTTCGGAGAGGAGTAAACCAGGTTACTGACCTCATGCAGAGCAGTGTTCGAGGTTCCAACCGTGGAACTGAATGCTTGGGAGTTGGGATGGGGGGTGTCTCCAAATCTTCATTGTATCACGGAGATACTAGTCGTAGTGGTCTAGTACTGATTAGTGATCTCCAAAAAGAATTGAATACTTGGTTCAACGATCTGTCAGTATTACAATACTAGTCTTGTATTACAGTGCTAGTATTTCAAGAAAAAGATACTACGATGATCCGCACGCATCCTTCTTGCATATTGAAACCTACCCAACATCCACGATCACATGCTTCAATCATTCATCGCAAAGTATAGTCTAAGACAAGAAGAGAGACACAGAACCAGATTAGTAGGGTCATGTTTGGATGCCCCTAGCTAAATTTAAGCTAGCTAATGGGACTAGCTAATTTGCAACAGCTAGTGAGGTTAGAGCAACAATAAAAACATAATTCCTGTAAATCTGGCTCCATAAAAAAAAAACTTGTCCAAATAATAAAAGAAAAATAAAGATAAACAAGGTCGCATGAACGGAATGCGAGTCCATGTGACAAGCAGATGTAGTACACACAGTCAGTCAAACAGAATACGGCGAAAAAAAAGAAAAATAAGAGAACAAATAAGAAAAAAAAAAAAAAAAAGAAATATAAAAAAAAGAAGAGCACTTTCACTGTTTTCAACAGTTGAACGAAACTATTTTACAAAACATTTTTAGAATAGCTTTAACTCGACTAAAAAATCTATGTTTGTCGCCATAAACATATAAAAAATCGTGATCCAAGTGCAATAGGTGGATACATGTAAAATAAAATAAAAAAAATGGGAGAAAATGACACTATAGAAATTTTATTGTTTCAAACAGTCGAAAAAAAAAGAATCCTTGTGTCGTCATAAACAAGTAAATATTCATAACCCCGACGCAACGCTCGGGCATGTATCAGTCTCACAAAAAATTCTCAGTGTACATTCTCACAAATACTTTTAGTGCAAATTATCGTAAATATGTTTTTGGTGCAATTTCTCGTAAATTCATGTGCTAATTATCGTAACAAGATTGTTTGAGTTCTAATTTTAGTAACTAGAATATATTTCTATTATTGTTGCGTGCACCAGGAACATTTTGCGTGCTAATTATAGTAACTACAATATGTTTTCTCGTAGACTTCCTTACATCAATGGCCCGTCATGTTGCATGCAGCGGGCACGTGCGTGATAAGCTTGTCGCGACTGGGCGCGACACGGCGGCCTCTACCGTGATCCACGCCAGCCTCGGTCAAACACATGTGTCACTCTCGGCACCATTTGTCGTGCCACCGCATGCGGTGGCGACAGTGTGAAAAAAGTCGTGCCGCCCCGGCGCGACCAAAAAAAGATATCTGGTGCAAATAATTTCTAAACATAACGAAATGACGGGTCAGGAAATAAATTTGGGTCAAGTGGTATCGTCGGGCCTTATGGATAGTTGGTATAGTAGCAAAGACGGACCTTAGTCCTTGGGCCCCAACAACACTTACCAGCGGCCCTGATAAAATCTGGGACCCACTCAATCACAATTTCTATAAAACCGATCTTCCCTTTTGAGTTGTCTTCTAATATCCAATATTCCCATATTCTTTCTCTAAGCCATCTTTAAAGCTCTCATATTCTTCTTCTTTTTTGAGTGTTACCTTTAAAATTTAATATTTCTCTTCTCCCTCTGCGTCCTTCTTGATATTCTTCTTCTCGAGTCTTATACTATTTCTCTTGGGTCCAATATTCTTTCTCAAAGATTCAATATCTAAATTTAGCAATTGTAGAACAATTTTTATCAATTTTATATTGCACATCATTAAAATAAGCGAGAAATAGTTGTTGGGGGTTTGACTTGAACAGAAAAACTTTTTTCCCAAACTTTAAAGTTAACTTCGTCGGAAGCGCGCAAACTTTAAAGTTGATTTCATCGAAAAACTTTATGCCCAAACTTTGAAGGCGACTTAGTCGACAAACTTTGGAGTTGAAAACATTGTTTTTCCATAACGAAATTTATTTGCAGGAATTTGATACGAAGTTGAATTTGCTCCTAAAACTTTTATCTTAAAACTTTTAACACCAAGAGGGAAAAGATACGATGAAAGAGAAGTTAGCGAATACAACTTCGCCGAGCCAAGAATATGAAAAATTATGATTTAAGAATTTAAGCGAAGATAGTGGAGACAAATTCGCTGGAAAGAAAGTTTTTGTAATGTTCCAGATGTAAAGTTTTGTGTTTTCCATGTATCACGAAGTCGGGGACCCCTATAAATACCGGTGTGCGGCATAGACTCCATTCACGTAGACGTACACCTTCTCCCCATCATATACGTATACCGCGTCCTCCAACATTTGAAAATATTGACCCCCGGCGGCAGCGCCGTCCGGATGGGAAGATGGCACGTGGAGGAGGAAGCGCTCGCCCTTGCAAACCGCATGGAGAGACTTGGGAGGCGCCGACAGCTGATATTTCACCCAACAATAGTATTTTTATGTACAATCCTTCAACAAAAATTTAGACAAAGGGTGCCGTGAGAGAAGCTTAATTGCTATACATCATGTTAGACTGTCGAAAAATTGCAAAGCCGCCGAGTCGCTACGAAAATTGTGGGCCGTGGACTAAGTTTGCACTCTCAAACCCATTTGAGTGAGAATATAAACAGGCTTCTAACCCAAACATGGCGGCGGCAACATGGCGACCATCTACTTCGGCGGCATATGCAACGACGAGCAACGTGAGGGTCGGCTAGGTGCTCACCGTTGGTTGCGCGGGTCGAGGCGGATCGCGGGCGAGGTGGCGCGCTCCTTGCTAGTTCTCGATCTCGGTACATGCCACCACTCCCGCCGCGCCGACGAGCACCGATGACAAAGACATCGCGCGGCTCCTTGTCTTCCCCGCCCGCTTCTCCCCAACTTCCCTTCTTCTCCTTTTTCTTTGGTCCGGGCGTGGAGCGGTGGATGCCACCAAAATCCATACCGGTCGGCGATGGGGAAAACCCTAGGGTTCCCGGCCCCGGGTTTTATAGGCGGGCGACTTCCATGGCCAAGGTAGGCGCCTAAGATGGGGCGGGCACGATCAGACGACGATTGCAGCTTCCCATTGGGGTTTTTGAAGTTGTGGCTGTGAAATTGTGATGACGTGGCCGCTGGGCGTCCGCGATTTCGGAATTTGAGGCTCCTCTCCAAGGGGGAACATGGTCATGGCGATGGCGGGGCCGCGAGGCTTGCTTTACCTCCATGGTGACGTCGCGGCGCGTGACCCGGCCGAGTGGTTTCTCCCCGCCGGGGTGGCTTGGCGTCACGGGGGGACGCGGGGCGGGCGGGCGTGGGGATCGGCTCGGCGCGAGCACCGCTCTAGAGCTCTCCGGATGAGCGCTCCTTCTTTTCCCCATCGGGGCAAAACGAGAGCGTGAGAGAGGGGAAGGAAAAAAGATGACAAGGGTCCCGGGCGTCGGCCGGTCGAGGCGGTGAAAAGACGGGGTTGTCCTCCTTGGCGCAACGTAGATGGCTGCGGTGGCGGCGTTTGGGCGGCTTGTTTGGCGGCGCTACGCACGCGGCGCTTTCGCTGGGCTGGTGGGCTTGCGCGGCCGAAGCCGGGCCTTGTTGAGGCCGGCCTCCCATCGATCACAGCTTCTTCCTCCTCGCATCCCGATCAAGTTGCAAGCGGATCAAAGCTCAACTCTCTCTCCTCCATTATTGCTCCTCAAGCTCCCAAGCCAATCCTTGATTCCCACCACCAAATCTTGAGAGAAAAGGCAACAAACTTCAATTGGAGAGCATATCTATTGATTTCCCAACTCAAAAAGAGCATTCAGTTCACGTTTGCGGCGGCCCTAGAGTTCGTTACTCTTGGAGCTTGCTCCTAGCACGCTAGGCATCGCCCTTGAGCTTGCCAACTTGTGTGGCAGCCTTGGGAGATTTGTAATCCTCATTTGAAACTAAAAATCACCCATCACCTCAAAAAGTTAACTCTCTTGACTTGAGAACGAGGGAAAGGCAAGCCTTAGTGGCAAGCTCAAGCCTTTGTGGCTTCCTCAACAAGTGGGCTTAGGATAACCTTTGTGCTGAAGCTGAACCACAGGATAAATCGGTATCTTGTGTGCTTCATTTACTTTTCTTGCAAGTTCATATTGATTTCTAGGGTTTGAGATCGATCTAGTGAATCTTGTCAATATAGCTTGTTCTAGGTATCGATCTGTGATTCATATTTGTGTAGGAAGGTTGTAAGTACATTAGATTTAGAATCAGCAACTCAGATTTCAAATTCTGTATTTTTCATACTGTTGAGATCGGCAGTGACTATCTATAGATAGTTACTGCTGACCTGTAATTTGATAGAATTTCGAGTTGATTTTTTACAAGCCTATTCACCCCCTAGGCCTCCTTAACTGTCCGGGAGATCCTACACTCCCGATGCGACAGTGCGGGGGAGAGCATGACCCCATTGTGGAGGGGCGTAGGCATGACGATCTTTGAGCGCGACCCCGTGCACGGCGGTGCAAAATACCCGGCGAGCGTGACCCTAGCGCAGCAGTGAGGATGGCCCCCAGAAGGGCGGGCTCTGAAGGGTCGAGATGGGGACTAGAGGGAGGGTGAATAGTCCCTATTAAAAACTAATCGCACCGGCTAACCGAAACTAATGCGGAATTAAACTTATCGGTCTAGCCAAGACTTCACCCCTCTAACTAAGACTCTAGATCACCTCACAAAAGATCATACACAAGAGGAGTGAGGTGACAAGCCTAGCTTGAGCTCCTAACCGTTTCTATTGCAAGGTCACACAAACCTATACACTAGTACTTCAAGCACGGATGAGCTCCTACACAATTCTAGTAAGCAAAAAGCACAAAGCCCCTAAGCTCACTAGATGTACAATGGACAAGGCAACACACGCCTAACCCAAAGGCTCAAAATACTTAGCTACACAAACTAAGCAAAGTAACTAAACAAGCTACACAAGCTAGTAAGTTACAACTACTCTACTCAAGCACAAGCACAATGTATATATGAAAGTAAGAACAAAGCTTGTGATGAAGAGATTGCAAACCACCGCGAAGTGTGGACACAAGATGACACCGGCGATTTTTTTTACCGAGGTCTCGGGAAGTTTGCCAACTTCCCCCTACTCCTCGTTGTGTCGACCGACACCTTGGTGGTTCCACAGTTTGGCGAATCACCCAGTGATGATCCTCAAGCTTAATGGCCAGTGCCAAATCCCATAGTGGGAGCTCGATCGAGTCCCTCACACAGTGTGAGTCCTCTAGCCAATCCCTCAGAGGGTACCGTGTGAACCCACACACAAGTGTGGTAGCTCAATGACACGCTCCACTAGAGTTGCTCTTTACGATCCCCGCGAGGTGAGCACGAACCTCTCACAATCTCTTCTTCGGAGCACCGCACAAGCTTCCTTGCGTGCTTCACGAAGTCTCTTGCCACCAAGCCGTCTAGGAGGTGGCAACCTCCAAGAGAAACAAGCACACCGGCTTGCAACACGATCACCTAGTGCCACGAATGCGATCTCTCAACGCAACGCGCTAGAACTCGATCTCTCACTCAATCGGATGAACGATATCAAGCATATGTGAGTGGGAGGGCTCTCAAGCACTCTCAAGCATGGATACAAAGTCCCCAAAGGTGCTAAGCACCGGCCAAAGCCGGGTCACCCCATTTATTTATAGCCACAAGCCAAAATAGAGCCGTTGGGGTGTTTTACGCGAGGTGATCGGGCCTTGCGAGCCGGACTCACCCGGCGAAGTCCGGTCCAGCGTCCGCTCGCTCCCTTCCGGCGTCCCGGTTAGAACGGACAAGGCCCCCGCCCCCTGGCCCGACAACCCGGAGCATGCTTCCGGTGCATGCATCCGTCGGCACCGGATGCTTCGGTGTGTGCGTCCGGCCGACCGTCGACCACACACCGAAAACATTGCTCTCTGCGGACGTACCCATCGGAAAGTCCGGTCGAACCGTGAGTCCGGCCACGCTTCGGTCGGTGCTTCGGTCACCTTTTTTCCAAATAAAACTTCACCAATCACCGACGCCTTCGCTTCGACATGCTACCCATCAAGTATACCGAACTTGAGCCGAGGAATCCGCCTCGCAAGCTAGGCGGGAGGATGAGCGGTTCCCAAACCCAACTCAACCCGCAATCACCGCCGCCTTTGCAAATGTGCCAACACCACCGTGTGCACATCACCATGTGCAAGTGTGTTAGCATTTTCACAATCATTTCAAAGGTCGGGTTAGCTCTTACCACGCCACTCGATCCTAACACGTCGCAAAGTTAGATCGCACAAGTGGCACTAGATGACCGATATGCAAACAAGTTTGTCCCTCTTGATAGTACGGCCGTCTATCCTAAATCCGGTCATAAACTTCTCTAAGCTCCTCATAACCCGCGAAATGAAATGCCCTATAGGTTATACCTTTGCCTTGCGCATTTCCAATTCGCTCCATCTTTAAGTGCCGATGCAACCAATGCACCAACACGATCAAGAATGATATGATCCATTTCATATCATCACATGACCTTCTTGGTCCATCGATCTTGACCTCACTTGCTCTTCACCGTTCGCGTCGGTCCGCCGGCGCCAAGTCCCTCGACTTTCCCTTCACACTTGCAACCGGTCCATCAAGCCGGACCTTGTCTTGATCTTCACCACCTTGGTCACATGACTCCATGTCATGTCACATATGCAATAAAGCTCCTTCATTGCACTATCACATGTGAACTAATCTCCTGTGTATAATCTCAATCACACATATTAGTTCACCTAATGTTGGCACTCAATTACCAAAAACCACAAGAGACCTTTCAGGCTCCTCGCATATCCCCGTACCTGCAACATGTCCAGCCATAGTGCCTACTCTTGGCTCCCACGTGCTCCCCATTGCCGGCTACCATGGACCTCTTTTCTAGTGTTGATACTTTCATGGATGATATAATCAACATTTTTTGTGAAATAGGCACAAGGTATGTTTTTTCTCTTCTTCTTCTTTTTTTTGCTTCAATATTTGGTTGCTAATTCTATATAGTCCCCATCTCTAGCAACTGCACAAAGATTAACATGAGTTGAATGATTTCAGTGCAATTGATGGGATGGTGACGGGGATGCACAGATAGTCTCTCCAAGCACGTTATTAATACTATCATTTACATATAATCAGCGAGCTTCGCAACATAATAAATGAATTATAAATTACAACAGAGTACATGCTTATTGGATCAGAGGTGACACCTGTTTATTAAGTTTTATGATGCTCATAAGTCTTTAGTTGTTTGGAGAACTAGAAAGATAACTATTTGGTGGGAGCTCCAATACCTGCATGCTGAAATATGAATATCTTCAAGCATGGTTTCAAATTTATATATTTTTATGCAATCGTTTTGAGTCTCAGCTATCTCAAACTACACTATCCATACGAAAAATACAATGATTTGTAAAAGTCTGAATTATTGTATGTTTGAATAGCAATTGTCAAAGTTTCATATTCTAATTAGCGCTATATGTAGCTAAAAATAGAACTGAAATGGGCGCCCTCCGTCGAACCGACATGGATCGTCTAGCGTTTCAATGCTTCCACTATGATGACCATTGGTCATGGCAAGAAGGCATGCTTCCGGCACCACAATTTGGTTAGAGGGAGAGGCACCCAAATATTTGGCACCGAACCTATTCAAATTGGTGCGTACGAAGAACATGACGATTTGCCAAGAGTTGAACAACGGTAATTGGATCATATCACTATGTGCATGCATCACATCATCATTACAGGTCTAGGAGTTTGTTGGCCTATGGATTAGGTTGCAAGGAGTGCAATTACAGCCTAACGTGCAGGACACGATTACATGGAAATGGATGGGTGATGCAATCTACTCCACCCGCCGGCGACATGATTGATTTCACGGATCACACCGGAAATTCCAGCATGAACTCATTTGGAGAGCGCGGACGTAAAATAAGTGCAAAATTCACGCCTGGATCCTCCCGCACAACAAAATCTTAACCACCGATAATCGCAAAAAGAGAAATTGGCCTCATCAGGATCATGGTGTCTTGTGTAACGGGCCTTTGGAGATGGGGATACATTTATCCTTGATGTGCCCCTTTGCAAATGTGGGGATCAGATGCTAACTTGGGGAATATTTATCTGTGCAACTCCCACAAAGAAGACCCCGTCTCCTTAGCCGAATGGTGGGAAATTGAATGCAACAGGGTGCCAAAGCAAGACCGTAGGCATTTCAACGGAATTGTTATCTACATCATGTGGAATCGTGGAAGTAGAGAAATAGAAGGATCCTCGAAAATGCATTTCAAACAATGCGGCAATTAAGCCTACTTGACCAAAAGAAGATATAGCACAAAGATATAGGGCAATGAGTTTTGGTGTGGATGCCAACTAGCGATGAGGGACTTTTTCGGGACTTTTCCTCTTTTTGGTCTTAGGACCATGGTGTTAGGCACCTTGGGTGCCATGTGTACATAAAACTCTTTTCTAAATTAATTGAAATGCAGAGCTCCTACCACTTCCTTTAAACAAAAAAAAAAAAAAATGAAAACTAGGAATAGTTGTACCATCAGATGTGTGAATAATAACTGTGAAAACTCAAGCACACCTCCAAATAAAAATCTACATCTATCATACTTCCCAAAATCAACAGTTATAGTCAAAAACCAACAAATATCATGCTATGAAGTGCTATTAGGTTTCTAAAGAACAACATTGCAAAGCTAGCACGTGGATTGTCAGAGTCTGAACTCATGGGCATGAAACAATGATGCTGGTCCAAGACTCGGAATCCATTTAAGTGTCCTATACATGCATTTGATTGTTTTAAAAAATGGGAATTCTTCATAACAGGTAAGGGCTGTAAGCTAACCATATCACCACTGAACCGATCTAATACAAAAGTTTTCTCATTTTCAGATCTGCAGCAAACCAAAGCACCCCTTTATCTCTCGCCGGTCGCTGCCATGGCGACTATGCCGACTCTCCTGCGGGCTGTCCGTAAAGCGCTCGCGTCTCGCGCCGCTGCGGCAGCTGCATCTCGCGCCGCTGTTATGGCATCCCGCTCAGCGCGTGCGGCCGGCGTACCCGCAGCCGCCAACTTAGGTTTAGGGGTCTTGTGTCCCCTCGAGAGCTTCCCTGCTCCCGGCGGCGATGTCTCCACGACAATGAAGCCTCCCGAGCCTTTCCCTTCCATCGCCGATTACCCGCGCCTTCCAGGTAAACCGATCCCACCCTCTTCCTGGTGCAGGGGGTCCAGTATTCGCAGATCGGCAACTCTCCTGCCGGCTGTCCGTAAAGCGTCTCGCGCCGCTGTGATGGCATCCCGCTCAGCGCGTGCGGCTGGCGTACCCGCAGCCGCAAACTTGTGTCCCGGCCGCCATGTCTCCACGACCACGAGGCCGCCTTTCCCTTCCCGCGACGAGTACCTGCGCCTGCCAGATCATGCTAAATCTCCGACGGACAAGGACATGGCTTCCGATGAAGGTGTATGGGCCTTATATGAGCGCTGGTGCAAGGTTTTCAAGAAGCAACATGACCCTGCCGAGATGGCTCGCCGGTTCAAAATATTCAGGTATTATGCAGAGTTTGCGCACTTCTGGAACACTAGCGTTCCTGCCGATCCAAAGAAGGTAGCAAAATACCTTAAGAAAAGAAGAAAGGCCAAATTAATGCTTTTAAAAAGGCCAAGACATCTCAGATTTAGATGAATTTATTGTGCCATATCAACTTGGTCCAATTACCGACGGGCACTATCCGTTAAGTGAAAGAAATATTGACTTGTTGAAAAAAATTGAAGCGGAGGAAGCACGCATTACTGGCAAAGATGTGATCTCGCTCAGTATATCGTCCCCCGCCATGGCAACCATGGCCTCCCGCTCAGCGCGTGCGGCCGCTCGCGGCGAAGCCTCCACGAAGCCACGTGACGGTGCTCTCAGCCACTTCGCTTCCGCCGCCCATTACGCGCACTTGTTGCCAGATGATGCTAAGATCCCGACGGACAAGGACCTCGAGTCGGATGAAGCTCTACGCTCCTTATATGAGCGCTGGTGCAAAGCTTTCAACAAGGAACGTGACCAACGTGACCATGCCGAGATGGATTGCAGGTTTAAATTGTTCAGATATTCTGCAAAGTTTGTGCACTACTGGAACACTTTTGTTCCTGAAGATCCAGAGGAAGCAGCCATTCACCTTGGTAAAAGAAGAGAGGCTGAATTGCGTCTTTCAAAAGGCCAAGACATCACACACTTTGATGAGTGCAATCTGCCTATTGAATTAGGTGCATTCGCTGATGGGGAGATCCATATTTTAATGAACGTGACATGAGCTTGTTGAAGGCAATGGAACAGCCGGATGTCAGATTCTGGAAAAGAGAAGAGAGAGACCAATAGGTGATTATGAGAAACTTTTTTTTGCTTTATCTTAGCCATTTTGCCTGGATTTGGATGTGGTTACTTTGTGGGGTGATGGAGTCTTCCCCAAAGTATCATTTGTAATAATTTGTGGCCACATACATCTTCCGATGTAGAGGCGGGACCTTTTTCATTTGCGTAATGAAAATAAAATCCCTTTATCTAAAAAAACCATATCACCACAGACCTGTAGTGGTTAAAACTTTGACTATATGCTCATGTTAGTTTTTTGTTTGCAACATAGAAAAGCTTTCCTAAATCTTCACTATATATCATCTCTTACTGTATTGAAGAAGGATATCTTAAATTTTATCAAATTATCATGGCTCTTACCTTTTTCGTTCTTTCCCAGTTTTGACTCTGCAGGGAGTTCTGTTAATTGTTCCACAGGCACAGTAGAATAGAAACCAATGCAGCTTCCGATGCCAAGCTGAATTTCAATGCTGAGTTCTATAAGTCTATAACGATATTGATTATGAGAACATAGTAATATATCTTTGCTCATTATATCCTCCTGTGTTGTTTCTCTGTGATTAAATTGGGCCAATAATTGTCTTACATGGATCCTGTATTTCACATGTCATTTCTGGTATCATAGTTGGTATAGAAAGAAACAATTGCTTGCTTCAGTTTTTATTACCATTTCAGATTTGTAGTATAGAAAATATCATGAAATGAACCTTGATATCTCATAGTTTACACAACTGACAGTTAGTAGTATATTTTTTACTATATACTACAGGTGAAATTTATGTGCCTTATCTGTCAAGTTTGCCGCTGAAGTATCTTGCGATGGGCCGAAAGTTTTGCTGCCGCTACTGTAGAGAAAAAAGGAAAGTTCAATCTAAAGACCAGGACAAGCACGTGTGTAAGAGACAAGGCCTCTCATTTTCTTCACCTCATGATAACGGCAAATTAAAAGAAGGGAGTGACACTAATCTGACCTTCCTTGGCTTCTCACAAGCTCATTAAGCTATTTCTGTCATTTAAAGGAATTGTTAGATCAATCAATTACGATTATTCATGTTAACTCTTCCTCTACCTTGCTCTCAAGTTCAGTTCTTATTGGGACTAGCACTTTTGGATCAACTTAAGATACTGAACCTATTGTTCTCAGCGAGATATTGTGAGTTTCTATATGGTCAACGCCAATTGTATACTATGTGAGCAAGGCAGGTATTATTATGGTATTTAATTCTGTTTTTTTTTTTTTTCCTTTGATTATTTCTTTGGCAGCCCGAGATGCGTGAATATGTCTAGATCAGCTCTCAGTCACTGAGAACACTAGATTGTCATTGGTAAACCTTTCAAATTGCATACGAAAAAAAAAAGAATAGACATATAGGTTGTGCTTGTACTTCAATACATTGCATCTTTTCGAGTTTTATACGAAAATTGCTTATATCACTAACACAATAAATGCACTAATATTAGTTGTTGTATACTCATCTCAAAATAATAAAAAGCCTTTTTAAACAAAAAAAAAAAAAAAAGGTCAAAGGTCAACACTAGATTCAGTATAGAACTGGCTTCCCAACGCCGTCGCGCGGCAATGCTGCGCTGCTTTCTAGATTTACAAGGAATTGTAAATTGGCAAGGTTAAAAAACGCTAGGCGGCTAGCGTGTAGCGCTCAGGACGTTTAAGAGTAGATTAATAAATAACGTACATTATACATCAGCAAAGTAAAAAAAAAAAGGCCCATCTGGCCTCTCCCCTCATGATCTGCATGTGGGTTGTAAGTTTTGGGCCATCAAGCCCATATGCACCTTCTGTTTGCCCTATTCCCATCCAGGTTGGTACAGTAGCAAAGACGGGCCTTGGGCCTTGGACACCAACAACACTTACCCGCGGCCCAAATAAAATCTGCGAAGCGGCCGGGTAACAAAATGGACTGGGCTGTCTTCCACGCCCGTGAATCTGCGGTCAAACTGTTACGGTAATTCTCGGATGCCGGCACACGGTCCACGCCTTCACGGCGGCGCCAGGATGGTCCCCGTCCACCCTCGGTACGGTCCGTCCACTCCAGTGACCATGGCTGAGGACGAGCGCGGGGCCGGTGCCACGTCCGTCCGTCCCACAGTGAATCATGATTCATGAGTGGTTCAGTACGGTCCAGTCAAAGCAACGGAGCTTTGAAGGCACTGTCACTGGCTGACAGCCTTGTCTCTCCCGGCGGCCGGATTATCCTAATCGCGACCTCAGATCAAGGTGGGAGGCCTTTCCACTGGACTGATGAACTGACATTATCCGGGCTCTCCAAACAGGCAGTGCCATTGCGTCGTCTTGGCAAGGAACGGTGCCTTTTTGGTGGAGGCGCCATTGTTGGACGGCGGCACATTCACTGGCTGTTACGTACTACAGTACATGGCATGAGAGATGGGATCAGCGGATCAAGAGACGTCAGAGACGATACTGTACGCACCAACACTGCGGTTGCTGCTGCTAATCCCTTCCACTGAGGCGAAGTACAATAATGGGGCTTATAAGCCCCAAGCTGGTCGGCGATTTTTCTTTAAGGTGGAGGAGAGAGAGAGGAGAGATGAGAGCTTGGCTTCTTAGTTAAGCATCAAAATTTGAACGCGGATGCATAGGTAGGTCTGCCTATGCATTTTAGAAAGTTAAACAACAAAAGATTGGAAAATTATAGAGGAAAGAATTGAAAAGAGACTGAGTGGATGGAAAGGTAAGATGTTGTCAGGTAGGTGGGCGGTGGTCTTAATAAACTCGGTACTTTCTAGTTTTACCGATGTTTATGATGTCTTTCTTTGAACTACCGAAAGGAGTTCTAGAAAAAATAGACTTTTTAGATCACGTTTCTACTTGGCAAAATGATAACCACAAAAGAAAATATAGATTAGTTAAATGGGAGATTTTATGCCAACCTAAAGATCAAGGAGGGTTAGGAATTCAAAATTTACTTATACAAAACAAATGTTTACTAAGCAAATGGCTCTTCAAATTGCTAAATGAAGAAGGCCTTTGGCAAGAATTGATAAGAAACAAATATATTAAAGATAAGACCTTAGGGAGTTGCGTTAAAAAACCAACAGACTCTCATTTTTGGAAGAGTTTAATGAATATTAAAGACTGCTTTTTTTGGATCTTGGCTCCTTCAAGGTAAAGGATGGAACTCAAATCGAGGTTACGGTATGATACTTGGTTGGGTAATAAGCCACCGAAAGATAAATTCCGTCTTTGTTTAATATTGTTAGGAGAAAAATGATTACAGTAGCACAAGTGCTTAGCTCGGTCCCCGCTAAATATTTCCTTTAGACGAAATTTAGTGGGAGCAAATCTAAATGCTTGGTATAGAATTGTTGCATCCTTACAAGACATTAATTTAAGTGAACAAAGGGATGTCTTTATTTGGGGGCTTAATGCATCCGAATCTTTACAAATCAAGTCTATGTATGCTAAGTTAATTAACAATGGTGTTAGAGTGTCAAAAGATATTTGGCAAATCAAAGGTTCCTATGAAAATTAAAATTTTCCTTTGGTACCTAAAAAAGGTGTGATTCTAACTAAAGACAATTTAGTTAGACGTAAGCTCGAATGGTGACAAAAAATTGTTACGTTTGCCACTTTCCCTAAACAATTCAACATCTATTTTTTTGAGTGTTATTATGCCAAATTCTTATGGCGCCGCTATACACATACTTTTTGGTTTAGCTCCTCCCACTAGTATGAATGACTTATTCATAAGGTGGTCAAAAATTGCAAATAAAAAGTATAATTCATTGTTATTAACTGCACTGCCGTCGACTTTGTTGGGCAATTTGGTTGACAAGGAATGAAGTGGTTTTTGATAAATGTAGACCAAAATCTTTCTTGCAGTGCTTGCTCGTGGAACGCATTAGCTACGCCGGTGAGCAAGTCTGCAAGCGGCATGAGGATCGGCGAACGACCGATACATGCCGCACAACATCTTGAGTCATCGGGCGTTACAATTTTTTTTGTTCTAGTGGATGGTCATCTCGCAAGACATATTGGTCATGTTTAGGAAAAACTTTATTTTGTTCCCGTCTCGTAAAACATGTTGCAGCCGTCATCTTTTAAATTCGAGATACTTTGTAATAATTGGCTTGATTCTATCTGCCGATAGATGAAGCCGGATTTTTAATCCATTATCTAAAAAAAAACGAGATGTATGTGAGGAGGAGGAGGAAAGAGAATGAAACCATTTAGTATAAAAAATGATTGAAGCCAAGAAAACACTAACTATCAGATAGGCAGGCCTTATAAGCTTAAGAACTTTATAAGCAAAAACTTTAGGCTATTATTGTTCTTCTCTGAGGTCATCAAATCTTCATGTGAGTACACGCTACTCGAGTAGTACACTGCGGCGCCGCATAAAGTGCCACCCTACGCCACTTTGCAAAAAGAAACGTACCAACACAGCTAGTACGTACCGCCGCCTCCTTTCCCACGAGATGCTACTGTACTTGCATTGCTGGACGCCTACGACGGTGAGCCGCCGTGAAGCTCGCCGTCGCAAATCCCAAGGCACGTGCCCGGCACCGCTGCGCCCGCGCACCGGCCCTACTCTACGGAGGGAGTACACTCACGCGCAGCACACTCTCGTCTGGCTAGGCTCACCAAAAGCCGAGCCGGGCAGAGAAAAAAAGACCCACACCCACCCACCATGGCCGTGCCAGTAGAATCTAGCCAACCCAGTTGCAGTAAAAAGTAAGGTTACCGTACCACTACCACCCTCGTGAGCCCGCCCGGGCCCGCGACGCGGAAAGCTCAAAGCACCTCGCACGCCATGCCATGCCATGCCATCTTCTCCCCTCGGCAGTCGCCTCCCTCCCCCCCCCACTAGTCAATACTGTGCAGTACGCCACCCACCCCGTCTCCACTAAAGAAAAGGTGAGGCAGGTCGGGGAAGAGAAGGGCCGGGTTGAGCATGACGTCGGGGGCGGCCGCAGCGGCAGCGGCAGCGGCGGCGGCGGGAGCGCTGGGCCGGACGCCGACGTGGAAGGAGCGGGAGAACAACAAGCGCCGGGAGCGCCGACGCAGGGCCATCGCCGCCAAGATCTTCACGGGCCTCCGCGCGCTCGGCAACTACAAGCTGCCCAAGCACTGCGACAACAACGAGGTGCTCAAGGCGCTCTGCCGCGAGGCCGGTTGGGTCGTCGAGGACGACGGCACCACATACCGAAAGGTGAGGAAATTCGACGCTTTTTACTTCCTGGTCCCCCGATCTCTCTCCCCGTTCGTTCCTGGATCTTGCTGGCCGGGTGCTGTGTCCGCTCCGCGCCCGCGCGCAGATCCGGCGGTCGACGGAGACAGCTTTGGATAGGCTGTGAACTGAGCTCACCGTGCGTTTCTTGGTGGCAGGGATGCAGGCCGCCGCCGGGGATGATGAGTCCGTGCTCGTCCTCGCAGCTACTGAGCGCGCCGTCCTCGAGCTTCACGAGCCCGGTGCCGTCCTACCACGCCAGCCCGGTGTCGTCCAGCTTCCCGAGCCCGACGCGCCTTGACCACAGCAGCGGCAGCAACCACCACCACCACCACCACAACCCCGGCCCGGCCACCACAGCCGTCGCCGCCGCCGCGGCGGCCTCCTCGCTGCTCCCGTTCCTCCGGGGCCTGCCGAACCTCCCGCCGCTCCGCGTCTCCAGCAGCGCGCCCGTCACGCCGCCGCTCTCCTCGCCCACGGCGGCGTCGCGGCCGCCCACCAAGGTCCGCAAGCCTGACTGGGACGCCGTCGTCGCCGACCCGTTCCGCCACCCCTTCTTCGCGGTCTCCGCCCCCGCCAGCCCCACCCGAGCCCGCCGGCGCGAGCACCCTGACACCATCCCCGAGTGCGACGAGTCTGACGTCTGCTCCACGGTCGACTCTGGACGATGGATCAGCTTCCAGGTGGGCGCGGCGACCACGGCGCCCGCGTCGCCCACCTACAACCTCGTCAACCCGGCCGCCTCCAACTCCATGGAGCTGGACGGGATGGCTGCCGCGGACATCGGCGGCATCAGGGGCGGCGGCCCCGCGGAGTTCGAGTTCGACAAGGGCCGTGTCACACCGTGGGAAGGCGAGCGGATCCACGAGGTCGCCGCCGAGGAGCTGGAGCTCACGCTCGGCGTCGGCGCCAAGTGAAGTGAACCGCACGACGGCCATCGTCCGTCGCGCTCGCAAGCAAAGCTCGGATCTTTGAGCTCCCGTACTGCAATGCCGTAAGCTTCGACCGTCGTTCACTAGCTGATAGCGAAGAAAAGGTTGCTGTGACTGAGATCGGCAGCGAAAATGTGTAGTACGTAGCCGCGTGAGGAATTGTCGACGCATTCGTGCTTCGATTCGATCGGGCAAACTTCGGTGTAGGTGTAGGCGATGCTGTTGTTTCATTCATGAACTGGGAAATTGAGGTGAATCAGAACAATCGTCGTCGTTGGTTCGTCCAATCGTCCGTCTGGATTGAATTATTGATCACAGATGTACGGAGTATGGTGACTCTTTGGATGGAGTAGTACTGTACTCGTAGCTCGTTATCACTTTTTACTGTTTGTTTTTTTTGAAACGCCTCAAAATGCGTGACCTCGTGGGTAAAAAGAGGATGGGATGGGCTGAACTTTGTGACTGGGGCCTCGTTTAGATGGGTAAAAATTGGGGGTGTTTAGTTGGTGAAATATTTTAGGTTGGACTACTGTAGCATTTTTCGTTTGTATTTGGTAATTGTTTTCCAACCATAGATTAATTATGCTTAAAACATTTGTCTCGCACTTTTCAATCAAACTGTGCAATTAGTTTTTTTTTTTACCTACATTTAATGCTCTAAAAATATGTTAAGAGATTTGATGTGACGGGGGAACTGTAGCACTTTTTGGGTTCCTGTAGCGCCAACCGAACACCCCCAATGAAGGTGTTTAGTTGGTGAAATATTTTGGGTTAGACTACTGTAGCACTTTTCGTTTGTATTTGGTAATTAGTGTCCAATTATAGACTAACTTCGTTTGTATTTGGTAATTAGTGTCCAATTATAGACTAACTAGGTTTAAAAGATTCGTCTCGCACTTTTCACCAAACTGTGTAATTAGTTTTTTTATTTACCTATATTTAATGCTCTAAAAAAATACGTTATAAGATTTGATGTGACAAGGGAATCAGAAGCACTTTTGGGTTACTGCAGGGGCAACTGAACACGCCCATAATCAAATATCACATCGCATATTGAAGATGTTTTTAGTTTGTTAGTGATAAATATCATCCTACCATGGAAGAACTAGGCTCAAAAAAATCGCCTCGCAAATGTACATCTAAACTGTGTCATTAGTTATTTTTTTTACCTATATTTAATACTCCAAACATATGTCTTTTGATGTATTTAATGTGATGTGATGGATAGAAAGTGGGAAAAAAAAGTTAGAAATTTTAGCCATCTAATCAAGGCCCGGATCTCGTCTCTCTTGGGCGTAGTACTACTACGGACTCGGAGTACTTTTTACTCTCGAGGTATTATTTGAGTTTTTACTCGTGGTATATTTGATTTTTTTACAGTTTACTATTGTAGCAGGAGTATCTTCTCTTTTTTTTTTCCTTTGTGGGGGTATCTTCTCCGGGAATGTGAGCTACTGCTAGGCCACGCCACTGTCTACAGACTGTCCACCATCTCACCAGTTTTGCCGACGCTGCGACAGCATGTCTGCGGAACGCACACACACACCTCACGCCTGAGATTTCTGACTGGAGACCAATGTTTTTAATCTTTTGTGCACTATCAAATCAGATGCCAATGCCATTTTATGCCAAATGTCCGCATTGCTTGCGGACAATCAGTCGGGTAGCTACGCTACGCTACCGGGCGGTTTCCCTGTAGATGCTGTTGCCTCCGCACCAAACCAAATCATCGCGCCGCACACTGTACACGAGAGGCATCAACACAGGTTCCGTCCAGCTGCAAAATGGAAATCATTGGGAGCACGAGGAGGAGCTGGGTCTGGGTGGGTGCTGCTCGCCCGTATCTTTCCACGGCCTCCCATCTCTCACTCGTTGCTGGCTGGCACTCTGGCAGGTGTGCTATTATTCTGGAGCACGGTGCAGCGCATCTTGAGCTCGAGTAGGAGGTCGTCTGAACGGTCGCGTCCCCAGCGGTCGTATCGGGCTTCCAGCGGCCGCGTCACCATAGTACAGGTGGTCAGTGTACGTGCGCTGCTCGCTCGCTGCTCCCATTATTGGTGCGGCGTGCGCGCGGCCGACCTGGGTACCTCCAACAGTGCCATCGCACAGTTCCGCAATGGCTGCGCACATCTTCAAGCTTCACACCACGGCCAGCAGGAGGGAGGGTTCACGCCTCGAATCGGGCTCGTTTGTTGCGTGACCGACGCTCGGTCTCGGTCGGCTCATGGCCTCCTGTTGGTATCGTATCAAACAGCGAGCGTCTTTGTCCTGGTGACCTGGTCGCGTGCAATGGATTGCTGGCTGCCGACGCGCGATCCGCCCCGCCTCGGGTCCTTGCGCGTCCAGACCTGGGGAGAGCGACGGACGGGAGAGTCGGGTGTCGGGAGCACCGGTCGGCCGTCCGGTGCACGAACGCACGCTCAGGCTGATGACGCCGCGCCCGGTTTCGCCGCCGCTGCCATCTGCCAAAGGATTTGCTCATAGATCCGACGCTGATTGAGGCCGATCGATGGTGCACGGGGGCGCCGGTCCCGTGCGCATGTGCGATTATTGTCTAATAATCCGTCGCGCGCGTCCGCCGCACCGAACGACCGACGGCGACGCCTGAATTTAAATTTGTTTTAGGGCCGCCCTGCCAGAACCAACCGACCGACGGGTGGCTGGCCGGCGTGTTGTTTTCCTCATTTTTTTAAAAAAAAAAATGTAACTAAACAATCCTGCTCGTGCGCTGCGCCGTGGTGCGACGCACTCTGGCCGGAACATGGTGGTTCGAGAACTGCAATTGGCAACACAACAATCGGGCATCGGGGCATGTATTATGTAATGTAGTGAAGACGTCTATGCGACCGGTTCGTCGCACAGCAGCCAGGGACTACGGCCACAGGCAGCCCACACGGACGGACGGACGGACGGACGGACGTCGCTGTCTCCCCGTGCGTTGATTGTGTCACGCGTGCACTTGGCAGTTCACGGGATCGGCGTGCTCGATCTACCGTCCCAGTCGTTAACGTTATCAAGAGACGGGACGGCCCGTGGAATTGACAGTGATGTAGCTGGTGAGCGGTGACGACCACTGCGCTGCGCTGGCATGTGGCGGTATGGTGGGGAAACAGAACCGTGGCGTGCAACGCCCGCGCTTCGTCGCCACGCCATGCGATGCGAGCGATGCGAGTGGCCGAGTGGGTGCGAGCACCCTCTCCCTACGGGCCGCGTATGTTTCCTGTCCATGCTGCTTTTGGGCTGGTTTCAAACCGCGTCAAGCGTAGGCCCACGCTTGTGCCTTGCAGGCTTCGACGTGTCTAATATAGGCCCGAGAATATGGGGGGCTGTTAACTGCCGACTGGTCGGCGCGGGTGCGTGCGCCGACCAGGCGCGGCCCAGTTCGCGCGGGAGGCGAGGCTAGCATTTGGCCCAGTTCGCGCCATTTAGCCCAGTTCGCGCGGGCGCAGCAGCAGCAGCTAGCATTTGGCCCAGTTTGCGCATTTGGCCCAGTTCGCGCGCGCAGCAGCTAGAATTTGGTCCAGTTCGCGCGCGCAGCAGCCCATGAAGCCACGACCTAGCTATAAATTAAAAAAAAGCACAGAAAAACAACATTCACGGGAATTGAAGACAAGACCTCTTGCTAGTGAGAGGTAATGCTCAACCGCTACACCATTAGGCTGTCCGCACCGGGTATGCTGAAGGCGTACTGAAGTGCGCGTACTGGAGTTTTTGGAGCTGCAGCGGTACTTTATCTAGAAACGCTATCCAAAAGTATCGACCCTCCGTTCGTGAAATAGAGGTGGTGACGGACGCCAGCGTGCCACGTGGCCCGTCGGAGGAGCAGAGGGAAGCAGCATGTGCGACGGAGGCAGGAGCGAGAGAAAGGCATGCGCCGGTGGCGGGTCCCATCATTTAAACAAGAAAAAATGTTATAACTTCGCAAAACGAAAAAAACCAAATTAAATTCGATTACACCGTTGAATTCGTATTGATAAATACTTCAAAACTAGATCTCACATTGATATATTTAGATAACATTACAAGTGAGCCCCATTGATAATGGTTGGGATAGAGTATCTTTGAAAGTATGGACGAGTCGCGAAAGAAATCAGAAATAAAGCGAGAGAATCTTGATGATTAGGATAGAATATTCCTTTTAGAGTATGAAGTTAAAAGTACCGGAGTGCGGATAGTCTTAATATGTTTGAGTAGGGTAGCGAAAGATTCAACCCAAGTATGTAAAATTCTACGTAATAAAAGAGAAAAAAATCTCATACTTTTTCAAGTATAAAAAATCATATCTTCTAAAATAAATACTCAAACGATAATCCGATTTCACCATCGTATTTCTTACAATAAATCCTTCAAAACAAGACAGACATGTATATATTTTCGATAAAAAAAAAACAGACATTTATACACTAAGAGAAATAGCCGGGATTTTACGTAACATCGCAAGAAACACATTAGAATATCGCACGCATACACAGTAGGAGACCGGCTATTTTAACCACGTAAATAGACGAAATTTCCGAACATCACAAGAAAAACACCGGAACATCGGAAGAAACGCGCTAGAACATTGCAAAAAAGCACGTTAGAACATCGCACAAACACACTAGGAGTCCCGCTATTTTCAAACATAGAAATAACCGAATTTTTCGAACATCACAAGAAACACTACGAGAATATCACAAGAAAAAAATATTATAAAATACATAAACCCATTTTAAGTCAAGAAAAGAAAGTATTAAATACTCATGGACTAACTATATCTAAGAACATCAATATACAAAACATCACACTAACAATACACAAACATCAAAAGATATATGACAGAACATCGCATATGTACTATAGGATTATCAAATGATCTATCACGTAACATTACATATGTACTATAGGAACATCAAAAATATCACGTAACATCACATATGTACTATAAAAACACCACATATATACTACAGGAACATCACACATGTGTACTACGTGAAGAAATAAAAATATAACAAGAAAACATCATATGTGTACTGTAGAAATATCGACGAACATTTCGTAAGAAATATAGGAACATCGCATGTGTATAACATTAACAAGTAAAAAAAAAATATAAAGAACAAGTCTTAAAAACAAAAATATAAAAAGAAATAAAGAAATAAATGAAAAAGAATACAACCAAATAAAATAAAATAGAAAAAAAGAACCCAACTAATGCAGACCACCTACGACACATGCAGGTACCACGTGCATGGGCATCAACGAAAAAAAAAAGACAAAGTAAATAAAATAGTATTAATAATAAACCACCGAATAAGAAAATAAAAAAATATAAGAAGAGTAAAATGAATAAGAAAAAAAAAAAAAAGATAAAACGGAAATACAATAGAAATAAAAATCACATAAAACTTAATAATAAACCTACGACACATCACTTACATGCATGGAAAAGAGAATACAACTAGTGACCACCTGCGACACCTCACGTACGTGCATGGACATCAACGGAAAAAAAAATAAAGTAGACCACCGAGCAAGAAAAATATGAAAAGTAAAATGAATTAGATTTTTTTTTTTTTGAGAAACAGTAAAATGAATTAGATAAAAAATATAAAAGTAAAAACAGAATAGAAATAAAAATCATATAAAACTGAAAAAGAAAAAAATGATGAAAAAAAGAAAAAATAAAGAAGAACAAATGGCCATTTAATAGAAAAATAAAAAAAAAAAAAGGAACTATAATGAAAAACACACGGCAGAAATAAAAGGAAATAAAAATAAAAATAAAAGGCTGAAACAGTCGGTGCTGCTGGGCTTGAAACTAGTAACAGGTCTGCTGGGCCCGAAACGAACAAGAAACAGTCCGGAGACGAGAAACAGGCCTGCTGGGCCGAATTCAACGAGAAACAGTCCGAAAATGAGAAAGAAACAGGCTGCTGGGCCGAATTCGGGGTGGTCGGCAACATCCGCCGAGAATATGGGCGCTAGCCACGACGGGCAATGGATCAATGGATAGGGACCAAATCAAACCAGACATATCCATGACATCTAAAATAACATTTGGTTCCCTAAAAAAAATATAATCTAACAATATTTGGTTGAAGGTTTTTTTTTTTTTTTTTTTTTTTTTTTGAGAATTACACAGTACAACGCAGACACTCACAACACGCACGCATACTCACCCCTATGAACACACGCACGCAAAACCCTACCCCTATGAGCACCTCCGAAAGACTGGGTAGCCGGTAGATCTGGAGATTCTCGAAGTCACCATAGGCGCCTCGTCGTCGACGGGTGATGGATGAGTGCTTAATTAGTTTGGACCTCAGCCCAATTAGCCATTTTACCACCCTTTCTGTTACTAAGGGAGCTATATTAAATGAATTAGTTAGGTCCTCAACTCTTTTTTCTAAGGTCTCATTTGAAGTTGCTCTTACAATAAACTACCCATATGATAATACCATCATATATATTGTATGATGTATGACTATTCTTTGTATGATATATAAGGGCAAACATATTGATATTGTCATGTGTCACATAATCTTTTTTTCTCGAACATTGCACGGGATTCATTAAGAGGAAGAGAGTTTCGGTACAACATAAACGAACACAACGCCAGTAATTGAACAGCCCGCGGGCAACAAGAGATCATCGGGCGGAGCCGTGAATTATTCATAAGGGGGCCGAGCAAATTTAACTTATAAAAACCGAGCACAACGAGTTAGGTTAGATTTTTCATGGTGACTATCTAGATTAATTCATCGACTTGAAACGAGTACTCATATTTTTATATATACTTTTGGACCAAAAGACGCTATTTTTTAGTGGTAGACAATAACACCATAACAATAAGGCATCCGAGATGATTTCGTAAGCTTTGATATCTATGTTTCATCCTTGTAATATGCTTCGTAATATTATATATCTAATCTTGTTTTATATGATTTAATTATCTATAAGATATTAAAAGGTATATGTGACAAATTTTTTTTGTTATATTCTCCATTCTAATATAAATAAAAATCATGGATTTATACTACTAAAAAAATTTTGCTTGAAATGTTAGGGGGCCATGGCCCCGCGAGCGCCCCCCCAGCTCCGCCACCGCAAGAGATTGTGATTACATAAAACAACAATGAGCGACTAAGTAAAGGAAAACAAAAGCCAAACTACGGATGCGGGAGCAACGCAAGGGAGCTACCTGAAACCCGCCTGACACCATTCTACAGCCTCATCCTGGATCTTCGAAGCTATCTGTAGAGGCACGCAAGAACTCCCCCCAAAAAGTTCTGGAGTTTTTTCTTTCCAAAGTGACCAAGCGACGAGGAAAAATAACGAGTACTGGAGTTTAGCCACCATGCCAACATGTTCTGGTATCATCAGCCTAAGTGCATCTGGTGCTCGATGTCCATGAGAAGAACGTGTTGGCATGGTGGCTGCATCTGTATCTTCTGGCTTCTTTGGGGACCCTTTTCCTGGAGTGTAGCCACCATGCCAACACGTTTGCCTCATGGACATCGAGCACCGGATGCAGCCATTGAACCAGAATGTCCTAAACCTCTCTGCTGTAGGCACACCCAATGATGACGTGATCCATCGTTTACGGAGCTGATCACAGAAGATACATGTGTTGGAGTCCTAAAGCCCATGGCGCCAGTTGCGTCCGCCGTCAAGCACCTACCATGCATGACAAGCCACACGGAGAACCTAACCTTTGGCGGTGCACCTGACCTTTGGATTCTACTGTGCGATCGACCATTGTAAACTATGTTATACTGGCGGTTAAGGTGTGGGTCCCACTTTTGGTCTTCACTAGCGTTTCATGTAAGCGGGAGTAGTCAACCGCTAGTGTAAATTTGGGCACGGCGCCGTGAAAAACCTCCGCTGTACTAGTGCGTCTTCCAAATTTCCTTGGCCCCGATGGTCTTGACGATCCCAGGGAACATTGCCCCGTAAGTTGAGGACGATGAGTAGCAACCATCTGACGTATGGTGTCACATAATCTTGTACCGACTAAAGGTTCGGTTTGCCAAGCTAGGCTCCTTTCATGACTAGTATAATGCCCGTGCTAACATCAACGTTTTTCCTTGCAATTCACATGTAAATAACCCAATCGCATGTAAATCACCAAACAAGGCATTTTTCAATAGTTTAAATCACACACAATTACATCTCAGCTCATCACACCATCAGCAGCACAACAACAATAACAACATGTAGGGGAATGGAAGGCATTTTCAGATAGAGAACAGGGAGCCAACCCTTTTTTTAAAAAAAAACAGGGAGCCAAGCTATTGAAACAAACACAGATGACAAGGTTTTTTTTCATAATAAGATGCTAGAATGATATGCATTTGGTAACTGATTGAATGTTCATGAGACATAAAAGATTGAGCCTAAAAAAAGGGGGGAAATTAACAGAGGCAGGGCATGAGAATTTACCTGATCAATGGCTTCTTCTGTGAAAGGATACCAATAACGCATCCTAACATATATATTTGCGTTCAAACTTTTCTTTTCCAGAGCAATCTTCAAAGCATTTGCCTGAAACATCAGTTATTTTTACTGAGAATATGATTTACACTGATTACTATCAACATGTCTTGAAAGATTTAGAGATTAACAAGTTTTGAACTGATAAACCACAATCAATAAAAGGTCAAAAGTAAAGAAATACAACAATTATTTCAAGGTCAGCCTTGTGAACCTATACCTGCTCATCAGTAATTGTCCTCAATGGTGACCCGCCACTGATTCAAGCATACCCTTCTTTACTCTTAGGAGCTCTAAAAGTAGAAATAAGTTTGGCCAGTGGTCTTTGAGGAAACCTGAAGATTCTAGGCAGTCGAATGATATCCTGAACTGTAACGATTGAGAAAACAACAAAGAGGGATTATGAATTTAGAAACCAGAAGATCCTAGGCAGTCTAAAAGAATTATGATAAATATAAAACTGAACTGTAACGATTGAGAAGACAAATTCAGTACACAAACAAGAAAGAGGGATTCTGAATTTAGTAATTGCTATGTTCAGTAGCACAGACCCGCAAAAGATTTTGTAGAACACACAAATAATTTTTTTTTTTTTTTCTTTAGGCTCAATTGCTAGGCTGATTAGTTCAGAAGCCGATACTAAGGAGTTGCATACAATCATTCGAAGTTATTAAATAGGATTCGATAAATTGGCTAGATGCAATTGGTGAACAGGTAAACTGGCACAGAAACTATCATTGTGGTGATAGTGAGGTATGACTATGACCACTCACTCAGCAAATAGGTTGAACAAGAATGGTTGAACATCGTCGAGGGTCTCTGGACCACCAAGATTTAATAAAAAGCACTCCAATTTTTTCTTCAACAACAGTGGAAGATACATCTTTGTCATCATCAAAAGTGACAACCACATTTGCAGAGTTCGTCATCACTTACCTGAATTGGAATCAGCAGTTGACCTCCACAGTGGCGGGCATTCAGAGTTCCTCCTCGGCGTCGGCGTCGTCTACTGCCACAGTGGCGGGCTCATGACTTCCACAGTGGCGGGCATCCCGCGGAGCTCACGGCCACGGGCGACCTCGTAGTCCGCTCCTCCACCGCGGGCCGGTCTGTGGCAGCGATGGCCGTCGCTCGCGACGGCAACCTCGTGCTCCCCGACGACGCGTGGAACGCCGCGGTGCGGCTCGACGCGCGGAACGGCGCGGTGTGGCCGTGGCGGCCGTTCGAGCACCCCACCGACGCTGCTCGTCGTGCAGTCCGCTGCGCTCCAGTTGGGATTTCGCCTGGACGTCGGCAAGGCCACCGGAGCCTACGTTGGGATCCATAGGAGGAAAGGGAGGATTAGGAAAGGAGGAAGGATTGCTGAAAAGGAAGGAGCGCATCATTTTAGGAGGAAATTGAATCGCGATGGAGGAGGAAGGCGTTTGACATGTATTTGGCGAGCGTTAGGAGTAAGCCCATACATTTAATCCTGGACATCAATGGTGTTTGAGTGATGAGAGAAGATTAAGAGTAATCTGGATCGTTTATTTGAATAATTTTGAACGCGGCGAAGTTGGTGCATTAGTAGGGTGATTTTGGCTCTAGGCCTCCGACTTCTGACCTGCGCGAAATGTTAACTCAAAAATGGCTCCATAAAAGAAGCTCTAAAGGGGTCCGATCATTTTTCTCTACTACAAAAGTGATAATCCCACTTAAATGTGGTTAATTTTTTTGGCTCCTTAAATGGAGCCTTTTACAGTCATGGTTTTAAAAAACAACTTATGAGGCAAATGTGAAACGAGGATCTCATTCTCTCACCTCTATCTATCTCCCGTCATTTACGTTATAAAAGAAAATCTGGCATACATCTACAATAAATGGCCTTGCAATCAAACGATGAACAGCAGGTCACAGCCGGGAGATCCGAAACCAGACGGGGAATACGGGACGCCACAAACGTCGCGCCTACGGATCCATTTCCGAGTTGGAAACAAAGCGACACAACCGCCGGGCCTTTTTAATGGCCCGCTATATATATTGTTTCAAATTTTCACCATCACCGGTATCCCAAACAACGCGTACTGGCACACGTTCGCTCGTTCACGCTCCAAACATTACGAACCTTAGAGCTAGCGAGAGCGAGGCGGAGGCAGGCACGGGCGGCATGGCCACCGCGGTGGCTTCTTCACACAACTCCCACTACAACCCTGCCGTGTGCAGCAGCAGCCCCGTCGTGTCGCCTCTTTCCAACAACCGTCGTCGCGTGCGCGTCAACCCCAGCGCCGCTTGCGTCGCGAAATCTGCAGAGGACGCCGCGGATAAGGACGCTGCCGCGTACAGGCGCGGGCGGCACTGTCATCGTCGTCGTGCCCACGACGAGAAGCCGCGACGACGGACGACGTCGCGGGGACCGACGGTGATGAGGCGCCGACGACGCGACGCGTACGCGTCCCCGACAGGAAGAGGAGGAGGGGAAGCGACGCTCGCGCCGACTACTACAGGAGGCCGGACGACGCTCACCGCCGTGGCCGCGACGACGACGACGACGCCCACCGCGCGGCCGATATGAGCAAGGAAGGTGAGGAGCGGGACCGTGCGCGCGAGGACGACACGAGAAGGAGGAGGAGCAGCTCGCGATCGTCCAAAGAGCGGAGAGCGCCGCGGGCGTATCCCTCCCCTGCCGCGCATCATCATCATCTGGTGGCCGCGTCCGTCATCGAGAGGCCTCGAGCACACGCCGTCGACGAAGACAGAAACCGGTCGCCGGAGATGCAGGTGGACCAGGAGGAAGATGCCGAAGCCAGGCGCAGACGAGAGGAGCTCCAGCGGAAAAGGGAGGAGGCTCGGCGGGAGCTGGACAAGGTGGTGAGGACTGTGTGGTTCAACGACCCCTACATCTCTCCCACGTGCGTGCTCAACACGATGCCAAGGTGGTCGTGGAGTGAAGTAGAGGAAGGAGAGGTGGTCTAGGATCTTGAGATTTTGATTCTGCTTATACTAGAATTCCACTAATTGTAGCCAAAATGTTGCATGAGAGTTCCATGAGAAGAGATTTATTTACAAAGGTTGGTCAATTTTCGGGGTGACCATGACCATTGACTACAAAACTAGGTGACAGTTCCATGTGTTTTGTAGAAGAATGCCATTGTTTATTCTATTGGTAAAGATGATTCAGTGTACGTTTTCCTTTCGTGAAATGTTGTTAAGAGTTTTGCAATATTTGGTTTGTCTTCAGACTGGCTGATGGTCAGTGTCTCAATGGATACGAAAGTTTTGTTGAATTTAAACTGCACTCCACGTGTCTTTTATTCTCCAGAGAAATGCCACTTTTTTTGAATATGAGTTTTTTTTTAAAAAAAACGAAATACGGGGATCTGTTGAACTTGGGCTCCTGGCTGTATGCAGTTCTTTTCAAAACCATAAGGGAACTGGACCGGCCCATGAGGCTTTGAGTTAAGGCGGCCCGACTCCCTTGGGTCTAATCATTGTCTGTGTTTCTCAACAACAAAATAAATAAATATGTTTGACTACTTACCTCTAGAAAAAGTCATAAACTTTTATACTTTTATTAGTTTTCCCCTTTAGTGGCGACTGGCTACTTGGCTAATCCTGAAGATACACTATAATCTCCGAATAGCATGTCAGATCTACTGACTGTTTTGCTCATCAGGATGATTTGCATTGTAAATCTATAAATCTAAAATATGGTTGACTACTTACCTCTAGAAAAGTCATAAACTTTTATACTTTTATTAGTTTCCCCTTTTGTGGCGACTGGCTACTTGGCTAGTCCTGGCGATACATTATAATCTCCGAATAGCATGTCAGATCTACTGACTATTTTGCTCATCAGGATGATTTACATTGTAAATCTATAAATCTAAAATAGCCGAAATAAGTAGACGACATCCAGTCCATCATATCAAAATATAATACAAGTGAGCCAAATTCCCTGATCTGCTGGTGTATATTTGCTAGTGTAACCAGGGATCAGAAGAAGGTGTTTGTTGTCAAAGCATGCTAGAGACCAATCAACTTCATTGCATCCTCTGCAATGCCGCAGCACTTATTGGAATGACACCAGATGATGAGACCAGAGCATCAATAGGAACATCAGTTGAATTGACTGGGATGACGCCCTCGTCCATAATTTGCACCGAGTATGAAAAGCGACTACAAAATAGGAAAGCAAAATATTACTATGGCTAATTTAGTAATAAAAAAGGCTTTGCATGTGGCATACTGTATTATCAATCATCATCTCATGGATTCCATAATCCTTAAACTTGACTTTGAAAAGGCTTACGACAAAGTGAAATGGAGCTTTCTATTTGAAATATTATCTGCTAGGGGTTTCTCCCAAAGATGGTGCTCTTGGATTGAACAAGTGGTGTCAGGGGAACAGTCAGTGTCAAATTGAATGACCTGACTGGTCCCTAT
The DNA here is from genome assembly GCA_015847255.1 of Hyparrhenia diplandra. Lineage (NCBI taxonomy): Eukaryota > Viridiplantae > Streptophyta > Magnoliopsida > Poales > Poaceae > Hyparrhenia > Hyparrhenia diplandra. The sequence goes on along the minus strand of JADLZK010000286.1, from coordinate 84,329 downwards.
ATTAAAAAACTATAAGGGGTTCGACAAGGAGATCCTCTCTCTCCAATTCTGTTTAACTTTGTTGCTGATGGTCTTACTCGAATGATTGTCAAAGCCCAGGAGAATAGACTCTTCACTGGCCTAGTTGATCAAATTTTTGATAAGGGAATTGCAGTTTTACAGTATGCCGATGACACTATTATTTGTCTTAAACATGACTTGGCTGGTGCTACAAATATGAAAATGCTGTTATATATGTATGAACTAATGGCTGGTTTAAAGATCAACTTCAATAAGAGTGAAGTTGTAGTTATCAATGATAATGACAATTTGGCTGAATTTTATGCTGATATCTTCAATTGTCAAATTGGATATTTTCCAATAAAATACTTAGGTGTACCAGTGAGCCCAAGCAAATTGCATGTGGCTGACTGGCTACCTTTATATGAAAAAAAAGTAGTAAAAAGTTGGATGTATGGAAAGGAGGCACAATGACAATTGCTGGCAGGAAAATTATGATTCAGACCAGTCTTAGTAACTCAACCATTTATCACATGTCTATGTACTTATTCCCAAAAACAATGGTGAAAAAGCTGGACCAGTTATGTAGAAGCTTCTTTTGGCAAGGGGTGGTACTAAAAGAAAGTATCATCTTATAAAATGGGTGATTATTTGTAGATCAATAAAGAGAGGTGGTCTGGGAATTAAGGACATTAGAAAGATGAACTTAAGCCTTCTTTGTAAATGGCTCTGGAAACTGGAAAATGAAGAGGGTATTTGGCAGGAAATTATTAGATACAAATATCTAAAAGAATGATACGATTACTACTGTCAAATCTAGACAATCTGACTCTCCCATATGGAAAGATCTCCTCAAAATAAGGGATATCTATCTACATGGCAGGAAGATGTCAGTGGGAGATGGAAAGAAAATTCTGTTCTGGAAAGATAGGTGGCTTTATGATAGCTCTCTTGCTGACACTTATCCTGATCTATTCATTATGAGTCAGCAAAAGAATATCACAGCTCATCAAGCTTTAAGTAACCTTGCCTGTTTAACCTTCACAAGATTTTTGGTTGATAAATGGAAAGCACAATGGGAGAATGTCTTAAGTGATATCAATAACATCAAATTGTCTGATCAAGCAGACAAGGTGATATGGAGATTTAATCCTAAGAAAGTTTTTTCAGTCAAATCTGCATATGACATGTTGACTGCCACAGATAGCGGTTGCTATCATAAACAGCGAACTTAAGCCTTCTTTGTAAATGGCTCTGGAAACTGGAAAATGAAGAGGGTATTTGGCAGGAAATTATTAGATACAAATATCTAAAGAATGATACGATTACTACTGTCAAATCTAGACAATCTGACTCTCCCATATGGAAAGATCTCCTCAAAATAAGGGATATCTATCTACATGGCAGGAAGATGTCAGTGGGAGATGGAAAGAAAATTCTGTTCTGGAAAGATAGGTGGCTTTATGATAGCTCTCTTGCTGACACTTATCCTGATCTATTCATTATGAGTCAGCAAAAGAATATCACAGCTCATCAAGCTTTAAGTAACCTTGCCTGTTTAACCTTCACAAGATTTTTGGTTGATAAATGGAAAGCACAATGGGAGAATGTCTTAAGTGATATCAATAACATCAAATTGTCTGATCAAGCAGACAAGGTGATATGGAGATTTAATCCTAAGAAAGTTTTTCAGTCAAATCTGCATATGACATGTTGACTGCCACAGATAGCGGTTGCTATCATAAACAGATATGGAAGAGCAAAATTCCAGCAAAGATTAAAAATCTTTATGTGGTTTATGATTAATAATGCAATACTAACTAAAGACAATCTCCTTAAAAAGAAAATGGCAGGGCAATCCTGAATGCTATTTTGCCAGGAACATGAATCCATTCAACATTTGTTTTTCCAGTGTAATTTGTCCAGAGTAGTATGGGCAACTTTTGCCACATGTCTGGGTGCATCTGACATTCCTACAAATCTTGATCATTGCTGGTTATGGTGAAATAAATGGCTCCCAAATAGTAAAAATTTTCATACTCTTGGTATTGCTGCTATAGTCTGGGCAATTTGGAAGTCCAGAAATTCAGCATGTTTTGATGGAAAAGTGATTAAGAGTCCTATGTCTATTATTTGTCATGCTGGTGCCTTAATCAAATATTGGGCAGGATTCTATTCTGAAGAAGAAGAGAAAAGAAATTGTCAGCGGCATTGATTCTGTTCTCCAGTATGCGGTGAAGCTGTTATGTAAGAAGCCGAAGACAGATGTCAAGCTCTTGGATCAAGATGGTGGAAGCTCTCAAGATTGAAGCTCGTCAATGTTAAGTTCTGCAGGAAGCTCGTGGATTGTCTCCGATCCCATGCCCACGTTCTTTTTGGCCCGTGAAAATGTCTCAAACTTGTTCTACTGAAAGTCCTGTTTCTCTGTTTCCGCGTTGACCCTTGTATGGTCACGCTGCTTAAGATGGGTAGAATGCCCCGGTATTTGCTACTTCGTTTTAGCAGGTTGTAGTGGTTAACTTGGTAAGCGTTTGTCTCCTGTTTTCTGTTCTTAATCTGTATCGACATACAATGTATTTCCGTTCTCAGTAATGGAAATGGGGGTCCTCGGTTCTAAAAAAAAAAAATCTCATGGATTCTATGGAAGACAAAATAGCAGAACTAAAATGTATTTCCATTTGATTAATGTATTTCATGTTCATGTAGTAAATGAAATATGTATGTCTCTGTTATAAAAATTAAATCTTTTAATCCAAGCAGACAATGAACCTCCAGTTGACTTGTTGATTTGGTATGACAAAACTTGATTCAGAAGCACACAGGAGGTGTTACTGTCACTCTTTGATGCATGCTATACTGTCTCGATCAGGAACAACAATAAGCGCAGCTCATATTCTGATCTAGCATACTTATCTTGACAGAACCCCTAAAAGTTTGAGGATGTGACTGTTGGTATGCTTGCTTGGGTCACATTCCATGATTTAGAAATCAAAATGAAACTATTGGTCACTTGATCTCTGTTGAGAGTTGATGCAAGCACAAGCTTAGCAATTTTCACCTTTGAAACCAATTTACTAAGTTTGGAGCAATAGTCAACTATAAATCAGACCGATAACATATGACTAAGTTCTACAAAATAATAGTAGTTTGATATTTCTATAATATGAGCACAATTTTGCTTATAAAACCAACAGCCTCTCCATACTAGTAAGATCAGAATTTGGTTCATAGACCCAACAGCCTCTTCATACTATTAATTAGACCATGAAACGCTATTTAATGCATCATAAGCCCTTGTAAAACAATGGGTCAGCTATGTGATTAAGTGAGCAAGAAACCAGCCGATTGTAAAACAACAGGTCAGTAACATGATTAAAGTATAACCAATGGAATCTAAACTTGCTTGCACTAGATGTTACTGGGATCTGACACTTAAAAATATAAGCTTTATGACTGAAGTTAACAATGGAACCTAAACAACAAGTAGCTTCCAGTATACTATCAATACTTAATTCTACTCCAAAAGATCCCTGCATCAGCTCTGGCTTTCCATTTCAAAACAAGTACATCTTCTGTTTTGAAGTAGGCTGACCAATATGGTTCCCACAGCAAAGTAGAGGGACCAAAGCATAATTCAACTAAATATCACAAACTAAATATAATAACTTGCTGCAAAATAGTATCCGAAAAAAAAGATCCTAATTATAAATAGAGAAGTGTAAGGAAAATATTAACAAATCTGCATAGAAAAGATATGCATGACATACCCAAGAGAGGTTGATTCCACCCTTTCTCTTTTGCAAGTTCTTGGTACTTCATCAAGAATGTGTCATAGTACCTTTGAATTTTGTAAAAAGAAGCAATCATATACCAGCAGAAAAACCAAACCTTTAAGTAAATTAAAATCATAATTGTCTACTTCAGCATAAACTCAACCATGCATTAGAGTAGAACATTATATCTTTTAAAGGTTCATGTGCTCCTTAGGCATTTTATACAATTGAGATCTATTAACAAATTCACAGAGCTGCAGTCTATTTTGTTGTTATCACTACAGTAAGTTCAACATTAAAAAGCTGCAAAACCAAATTGCATGATGGTACTTCTGCATAGAACAAAACACATATATACCATGGACCTTTACCAATCTACAGATTGAAGAAAGAAACTGGACGCTGACAGGCTTGTTACCGCACCAGCATGCACTTGCCCTTTTAAACTATACTAAGATGTCATTATACAGAATTCAATTTCATACATCTAAGCTTGGGTCTAAATCCACATGGTTAGGTTATAAGCTTTCAATTGCAAGATCCAAAATACAGATGCCATGACTCCTGACAAATATTTGATTTCTTATCCACACCAAGAGTTTGAGTGAGTATGAATCAACCTTTCCAGCATTTTTGCATCTGAAAGATATGATTACTGCGTTAGATGGTAACTATTGCTATAATCACAAATAGCTCCTCTGTTACCAGAATCAAGGTATTTAAACTTCAGTATTACTGAATTGAAACAAAATTTGGAATTCATGCAATTTGTGATCACATTTCTTATAGGGTAATCATATTTTCAGAAGTATATATGAAAAATGGCAACTTCAGGACAGGCAAATGTAATTTTAATATGTAATCATACCCTCCACCACGCCCCAGTCTTCGACCAGTTCTATCAAAAGCTTGTCCTGCATGAACAACAAGTATTATCCAATTGAGTTTATGTGGTGGAGCATATATTTAGTAAATGATAGAGGACATACCAGGCAATAATAAAAGATCAATAGGGGAAGATGATGACAATACTGCAAGGATAAAAGGAGGGTAAGATGCAGTGAATACATGTCAAGTTAACCACCCCATGGGCACAGTAACTTATATACATTAGATAGGATAGATAGTGAATACATGTCAACTTAAACACCCCATCGATGCAGTAACTTATATAAATAAGATGTGGAGAAGCTTTGCAGTAACATGGAAATGAAATCCCATACCATCTTCGCGATCGTTCCCGGTAGCATCCACAGGCGATGGTTCCAGAATGTTCATTGAATTCTTAACTAAATCATCCATGGTGGTGATTTTGAGCATCCGCATATTACGGTTCTTATCCTCCACTTTCGAGGAACATAAAGATCCTTTGCCAGTTCCTCTTGTCCTTAAGGAAAACCTAATTGTTAGTGACAGAATCAATAACGAGCATAACTACAGATGAACTCACCAGGATTTGATGGTAGACACTCGGCTAATATTTTTGATGTATCAACTTCTCGCAACTGCTGACAGCTTATATAAGCACACAACCGTTTGCTTGCTTTGAACCAAGAAGAATCCAATATTGTAGTTTGAATAGCCAGATCTAGAAAATCAAGAAATTTTTTTTATCCCCAAATACTCAAATCAAACAACACAATGAAAACCCACTTTGTCCCAGAAGGTAAGAAATAGTGCTGTATAGCCATCCCAATACTATTTAAAAAGTCTCTAGATACCAGATAAAAACTAAGTATAGTCCACTTCGTTGAAGTAATGTAAGGGGTAAGAGCAGAGTTAGAGCACACGAATCTTTAATTTTCTCCTAGTGTCTGCTCAGACGCTTTCACTATCAGTATTCAAACTGTAATACACCATTTATCTGCTGATCTTAGTCAGGGGTCAAATATCAATCACCATCAGGTTCTCAAACACGCTACATAGTCTCAGAATTTGAAATAAAATGTAAAACCTACTGTGAAGTTGCACAATTGTTTTCACAAACCTTTTATTTCTCGTTCTACTCCTAAGTGCTAACCGTGCAGTATGTGTCTGCCTAAAAAGCTAGCCAAGAGCAGCACGGGCAAACGGCACTCCCTAGTTGGCAAATCGACGAACATGTGGTGACTAACGCCCCCAACAACCACATTACAGTCTTACAGAACCGGAACCAAAGCGGACACGCTCGAAGCAGGTCACCTTCGCTGGCGCGCTGGTCAGGAGAGAGGGCCTTCAGCGCCCTGCGCACCTCGGCGCGCAGCGCGCGCTTCTGGTCGGCGACCGCCTGCTCCGCCGCCGTCGACATGGCGGCGGCCGATGCTCGCAGCCGCGGGAGAGCGGGCGCTGAGTGGCGGCCGCAGCGGTAGGTGGGGGCGGGCGCGGCGCGGGGTAGGAGGGGCAGGTGGTGGAGGCGCACCATCAGCGTGCCCACCGCGTTTTTAATCATCTCCCGTCGTGCCAGCTGCCACTACCGCCGTGTCTCAATGTCTCATAGTCATCGCGCTCGCCCGGCCGGCCATCGCCGCGCTTGAGACGCTGCTGCCTTTCTGTGCACCTCCGGGCCGCGGAATGAGCGGGCCAAAAGCGGTTGGGCCGAGAGGAAAACAGAAAGGGGCCCAAAGTTGTGGTTCAGGAAGATTTTGTGCGTAGCATGGATTTCTATGTAATAGAACGGAAAAAGTCTACGTTCCTCCCCAACAACTATCACGCGAAGTTCACTTTCCCTCCCTCAACTTCAAAACCGGACAAACCGCCTCCCTCAACTTTTCAAACCATGCATTTTTCCTCCCCTCGAGCGGTTTTGAGGGCGGTTTTGCTACAGAACCGCGGGTTTGGTACAAGAACTATGGTTTGCTATAGTACCCGCACCTTTGCCTTTTTTTTTTTAAAAATTTTGGTTGAATCTTTGAAAAACATAGTAAATCATAGAAAAATCATAAAATAAAAAAATCTGATTTTGTTGGACTCCACATGAGTAGATCTACACAGTGAGTATATAATATGATATGCTTTAGTACAAAGTTTTTGCTATGAAAGTTTTGTCTTTTTTTTTTTTTTTATTTGGCTGAATCTTTGAAAAATCATAGAAAATCATAAAAAATCATAAAATAGAAAATTCAATTTTTGTTAGACTCCACATGAGTAGATCTACACAAAGTGAATATTTAATATGATATGCTTTAGTACAAAAGTTCTACACGGTGAATATATAATTAATTAAAATAATTCGTAGTCTGCAGCTTCTATAATTATTTTGTTGAACTAAAGTATACCATATTATATGTTCACTGTGTAGATCTACTCATGTGGAGTCTAACAAAATTAGATTTTCTATTTTTTAATTTTTCTGTGATTTACTATGATTTTTAAAGATTCGATCGGTTTAAAAAAAGGAAAAGGCAAAGGCGATGGTACTGTAGCAAACATGGTTACTGTACCAAACTCCGCGGTTACTGTAGCAAACCGCCGTCAAAAACCGCTCGAGGGAGGAAAAATGCATGGTTTGAAAAGTTGTGGGAGGCGATTTGTCCTGGTTTGGAGTTGAGGGAGGAAAAGTGAACTTCGTGATAGTTGGGGAAGGAATGTGGACTTTTCCTAATAGAACAGCCTTCTCATGATTTCTGTTAGTCCCACATGGTTTCTCCAAACCCAATAAAAATCTGCTCAATAAAAGTAGACGATAGCCCATGTCTCGAGAGATGGTAGGGAGAGGTAGGGCTTGGAGGTAAGCATGCTTTGCTTTGTGGATTGTGGGCTCGCCTCAACTCTTCTTACCATCTCTTTTTATTTTCCTGTCAACAATTTTATTGTGCGAAGCTATTTGGAAAACAAGGCTTGGTCTCATATATTCTACCATATCGTTTTATTTTTTTCCTTTGAATACTTTTTTTACTAAAGAAATTGCAAATCCAAAAATAAAAGAAAGAAATAGTGAAGCTATTTGGAGAGAAGGTTTGGTCTCATATATACCATCTCGTTTTCTTTTTTCCTTTGATTACATTTTACTAAAGAAATTGCAAATATATTTGCAGACAAGGTATGGCAAGACCTATGTTATTTTTGATGGAACAGGAGGGGTTAAGAGCCCTACTAGAATTTTATTAAAATAACAAAATCTATATTACAGACAGAGCTCAAGAAACAAAAAAAAAAAAAACTTAACCATTTGTGGATAATTATAGAAGTACAGTACATGTTTAACTTGTAAAAACAAGAAATTATGCGCATAACATAACTATGTCGCCTCAAAAAAAAAAAAAATGTAATAGATCTATGAATGAAATTCAACCTTTTTTTCTAAAAAAAAAAAAAAAAAAAAACTAGACGAGTGAAATTCCACTAATAAAAACTAGACGAGTGAAATCATCTTATTATCGTCTATGTTGTTATGTACGGACAATACAATTGTAAATTGATCTAGGAAGAGAACTGGTGTTGTGAGGAATTTTTTCTCCTGTGGGTCCAGAGCTGAAAGCTAACTCAAGTCAACCAAATCTCAGTCTGATAATCAGATTTGTTTGGGTTTGGGTTCACAAACAACTTGGTCCATAACTCCGTCAGCAGTTAGTCAACGGTCACCTCAGATCGAAATGGACCAGTGGTGGGTCATGTTTAGTTGCAACTACAGGAACCCAAAAAGTGCTACGCCCGTCACATCGAATCTTTTAGCGTATTTTTGGAGTATTAAATGTAGTTAAATAAAAAACTAATTGCACAGTTTGACTGAAAAGTACTAGGCGAATCTTTTAAGCCTAGTTAGTCCATGGTTGACAATAATTACCAAATACAAAACGAAAAGTGTTACAGTATCCCAACCCAAAATATTTCACAACTAAACACACTACACTGGGGAACTCCCTTGACAGCGTCTGCAGAAGCTTCAATCTGTGCCAGTCAGCCAGAATATAGGACATAAGATAGGTCCTTTCAGCTTGACTCATCTAAAAGATCACACAACGAAGGATTTCGACTGGTGCAATCTATTAGTTTGCTTAAAGCATACTTATAAACCACTCCGTTTGATCAAAAAAAAAATAATATATACAAATAAATAAAATAGGCGGGTATCTAGAATTGCACTTATTCTAAGATGAATTAAGCATATAGATATCTATGCTCTCGTTTCTGGAACTTTGAAATCCTGAACCAACTCACCAATGTTTGCATGATTATTACGAAATAAAATATTGTTTTTTAACATGTGATGCACACATGCTTTCCTGCGCTGCTGTCAATTTGAGTCTAATGACCAGCATACGAGTCTTGGTCAAATTTTGTCGAGTTTGTGTGGTTCACATTGCTTTGCACGTACAGTAAATGAGAATTATGCAGTTGAGCCTTTTTCCAACCATGTCGTGGCACGTGCACGTTTTTATTAAGAGAAAAACAAATGAAGTATAAGTATATAATAAAATCGCATTCCCTTTATTTTACTCTAGCTCCGCGCCCATGCTGCATCTACCACCCATCGACAATTAACCTCCCACAAAGGCATTTTGTATCGGAATACTGGAACAGTAAAGGGACCCTGATGTCACCGACCCATTCTCTGTCAGTCAAACCTTCTTGGAATGATTTTTTTCCTGTACCTCTCTCGAGGCACCGCTGCATAAATTCTCCGTTATAGTACAATCTTTGTTCAGTTATAGGATCTGTGCCGGTCAAATTATTTCAAGTTTGACTAAGGTTATAGTGAATAGTATTGGTATTCATATTTTCAAATAAATTTATTGTGAAACTATTCAATTACTAATCTAATAGTACTTATTTTGTACCAAATTATTGGTACTCTTTTTATATAACTTTGGTTAAAGTTTGAACTGTTTGACTCTTGATAAACGAGAATTGCATCCTTTTGTGTATGGAGGGAGTATGTTGCTAACAGAAACTCAGTAAACAGTGATACTGCCCATGCAGAGTCCACTCCAAAGATGTAGAATACATGAATGTATACAACACCACTGTAGGAAAGCGTCGTTTGTATATAGAAAAAGGTAACGTACAACAACGAATATCCGACCAATTATCTTCTTCTTTTGTGCTACATGAAAGAAATAAGCATCATTATAAGTGATCAATCCACTGTTGACACAGATTTGGCGTATCTTCACAAGGATTTCTTATAAACATATACAAGATTCTTCACTGACTACTATATGGTCTCACCCTCTCTGGAAGGATTTGGTTCAGATCTTGATAAGATCTTGAAGTATCTCTGCTATCTGTTCCTTGATCCTTTGTTTGGTTACAAGTCCATTTCAGACAATCCATTTTTGAATCCAGAAGGCATAAAGTTTCATGCAGTGACTAGTCTAAAGCAGTGGATAATAATGGATTAACCTTCATGTATGGATTTTCTAGTGCTGACAGGTATACCTAGGCAACAGCAAGGCTCCCAGCTGTCTCCAAAGAAGAAGACAATTCAAAGTCATAGCTCAGTCAACAGAATCAACGGAGCCACAGGAAAAGTATTCTTCAGTAGGACTAGGGACCCATCTTAGTCTAAAGAGTGGAAAACTTCAGGACTTTTTTACAATGAACAGCTCCGAAACTGATGTTTACAGACCGTATGGAGCATACAAGTTATCTGAAATATTTTCGGAGAAAAGCATGCATGATTTGAGATTTTGAGTGGATCACAGAAACGGCCATCCTGATCACCAGTCTTTTTTGGGTTTTTAGTGTGAAAATGATAGACAGATGGATATGGTAGATGCATCCATTTGTATTTTGATTTTTATAATTCGGCTTCAGACCTCTTCAAAGAGGCATCATTTTCACACTCAAACGCAATGTCATCCCAAAGACCACCGAATGAATCATAGCTTCCATTGGTGATCTCAAATCGTAGCCAATGTATCCATTACTATTTTGATTTTTTTTTTAAAGGAAGATTTTATTAAATTTTCAAGTATTAGTATTTTGATAGCAACATGGATTAAATGTTTCTTCTAGAAAGAAGAAAAATAAGTGTGCAGAGCGTACAAACAAACACACTTCAATCCAAATCTTGCTTAAACTTTATTATCTTTCTGCTCTAATCTTTATACTTCCTCTGTCCATAAAAAGATGCAATTCTCGCTTTTTGAGATGTCAAACAGTTTAAACTTTGAATATATTTATATAAAAATGTAATAATATGTATAACACCAAATAATCATCATTACATTAGTTATAGAATATATTTTCATTATATTTTTCAGAGACATAAATGTTTATATTATTTATTTACTATAAATTTGGTCAAACTTGCATTACTTTGACTAACGTGCTTCCCCATAACTGTATCCTTTCCTGGATAGAGGGAGTACAGCTCATGAGTATTCAGTTCCGGCGAGTATGCTGGTGTTTATAGAATAGAATGTTAATGTACATGCATGATCCCAGTAGTCAAGGACAAATGCCCTCTGAGGCTCTGAAAGAACTGATTCAAAGCACTAAAGAATTTAACCAAAGGGTCTATCATTGTGGATATTGCATAATGGAATAGACCTAACAAAGGAAGAAATTCAACCATATATGCTGACATTTGCCCCATGACATCACATATTCCAGTTCAATCCATCGCATTGTGATGGTATTCAGTATCACCAATGATATGCACTAATCTTTTTTTTTTAGTGGCAGTAAACGATATGCATGAATCTAACTATTCCTTGTGTATCTTTCAGAAGGAATTGGCACGCATCTAGCGAGACCGGATCCCCTAAAATTCTAGCCTATGGATTGCTGAACCACCAAACAGTTTGGTTGTTACAAATAAAATGTATTGTTGAATGAGTCAGTTAAACTCCATGGTTCAAAGCTGGCCTAATCAAAGGAAACGCTACCAGATGCATGCATATGAAATCCTACGACTACAATAGACCAGATGCATGTATGTGAAATCTTGCCAATGCAACAGCCATATCATCAATTTTATGCCGTGTAGGTCAATCTAGAGACTATATTACAGGTGGATTTGATCTGCAGCAGATCATAGTGTCTCTGAAAGCAATATATGTGATTTTCTTCAGTACTTTTGAGTACAGTACTAGAATACTTATGGTCTAGTGGTCTGGTTCACTGAACATAAGATATTATTAGTAGCATTGTTGGAATCCTTCCAACAGACTTTTCTAACAGAACAGACATGTAATTAAGATTAGTAAAGCAACAGAAAAGCTTGTTATGACAATTGAGTCATGGAGCACGAGGGACTCCACGATTCTTCGCTGTCCGTTCATCCCAATGCGGAATGGTTCAGCCAGGAAAGCAGAGGCGTACTAGAACACAAGAGTTAGCAGCGTATCGATGGAGAATCTGTAAGAACGCGTCGATCAAACCTATGATGTCTGTAAAGAACGCCAAACATGCTGTGTTTTGTTCTTCACTGAAGTAATATCTGTACAGCTTAACTCTGTCATGGCAGGTTTCTTGGAGACACAAATGATTGTGAAATGAGCCAAAAGCTCTGTTTCATCTCAAAAGAGACTGCCAAGGCACAGCACTGCTGACCCCTGCTTTGTCACAACCTGGAGACCCGAGAGACTTGCTCTGTGGGCGCGCGCGCACACACACACACACAAGAGACAGGGCAATCGCAATTCAGATCAACAATAGAAACAAGAAATTGCTTTAAAAAAAAAATAGAAACAAGAACAGTGGAATCTGAGATGGTCCATGGGACAGCTTCTGCTGTGCTGCTGGCACACACACGAACAAGGAGAATATCTTTGCACTCACAACAACCTGGTCTTGCTTCTTGTCAAAAAAAAAAAAAAAAAAACCTGGTCTTGCTCGTGTGTCAGTCTTGAGCTCAAAATATTATTGCGTGACAGACAGACAGTGGAGTGCACCAATTCATGCATTCTCACTTGACGACTCGCGCGCAGTGAGCCAGTGACAAGAGGCGTTGACTCCGGTGTGGAAGCTTAAGGCGTCAAAATCTTCTCTTGTGATGTGTGAAAGCACGAGCCCCAGCCGTTGATGCATTGCTGGATCGCCGGTCATCGCATAGCATGCCTCGTCAGTCGTCTCGTCACGGCTGGACGTCACTAGCTACCCGGCATGAACGCATCGATCGGGCGCTGCAGACCTCCAGCGGCGACGAGAAATGCCTGCCGGCTGCCGCACACAGTCCTAGACAGCTTGCCGGCTTGCCGCCCCTATATAGAGACAGCGTGAGTGCATCCATTGTGCAGGCACAGAGACACACAGAAGTAGAAGTACATGGTCACTCACTCTGCAGAGAGAGACCAGAGAGCAAAGCCTTGCAGCGAGGTAGCAGAGCAGCAGTAGCATCGTGTATACGATGCGAGATGGACGAGCCGTGGTTTGTGGGTGTGCGTCCTACGCTCAGGAGAGATGACACCGACATCAGAGGTCAGACGGGCCGGTCGATCCGCCGCGCCGTGTCTGTCCGCCTGAAGTGGGTGTCATCTCCCCTGAAGCATAGGACTCACTGGCCCTGGAGAAAAAGAACACCGCATCCTGGTAGTCTCTGGTACCTCGACGACCAGTCCAGCTCCCTGTTTTCACCATGGTCTGTGAGTGTGTGTGTCCATTCTGCAGGTAGAGACACACACAAGTAGAAGTACATGGTAGTGTATCTGGCTGCAGTCCGCAGAGACCAGAGAGCAAGCAAAGCCTTTGGTTTGTGGTAGCGTCGTGCATGAACATAGATTACAGAGAGATACGGGGCGAGAGGGACGACGAGCCGCTTTGGTTTGTGGGTGTGCGTCCTACGACTCAGGAAAGATGACACCGACGTCAGACGAGAGCCGGTGGATCCGCCGTGTCTGTCCGTCTGAAGTGGGTGTCATCTCTCCTGAATCATAGGACTCAGACAGCCCAGGAGGGAAACACACACACCTACGATCGAACACCTGCACCTGATACCTCGACGACCACCAGTGCATCAACCAGTTTTCGCCATGCTCTATTCTCTTTTTACGAGGTAACGCGACGGCTGCTTCAGTTTGTCTGATCGTTTCAGTGTCTGTTTTTCTAGCAGGTGAGTGAGACGTGAAGTGAAGAGCACCGGCAATCCGACATGGCATGCGAGGCAGGGATCCGGGAGATAGCGGATTTGCGGACCAATCATTCGGACGAGATTAGCCACGCATCCAGAATCAGGTAGGTTACCTCCTGCTTTTCTGTCGCTGAAAACAACCTCCTCTGACACAGGCCGTCTCAGATCAGAGAGCCTGAAACGTCTTGGCAAATCCACTGCATGATTAGAATGGATTCTCGTTCGTCCACCCCTTTTTACATTCCCGCAAGTGCTGGAGATGTATGATGCGGCTTAACCTTAACGTCCTCTTATGGCAGCCTGCGTCTCTGAAATCTGAAGAACAGGCACAGGGCCCTGCTTTCATAGCAGGTCTCGAGGTCCAGGAAAGCGCAGCCAGGCAGCAATGTAATCAGGCTGGCCTGTGGTCTCTCCTGTCTGTTGGCTGCTGATTTCTACAGAGACAACTTTATGTCTCTGATTATCCTTTGCGGATTGCGACGAAGTTGTTGGCACCCGACGAAGTTGTTGGCCGAGAACAGGTCGCCTCCAATCTGTTCTGTGCTGAAACAACTCGTTCTCTGTATTTTTTTTTTCTTTTCATCCGTCCGGGCTGTTGCAATAAGGCAAGAAAAAAAAAAAACATGACAGTAACGCCGAAGAAGTCAACTTGTTACTGGTTGATTCACAGATCACAGTACAGGTTTGTGATGATATATTTGATTAAAGAAGGGGCACAAAGAAACTTCTCGGGGGTCAATCAAAGTAAATCGTAAAAGACAATACTATCTTAATATATTGATATTTTTTTTATCCTGCAAACCGCCTCACTGATTTGCATTAACATAAAGATGCTTTCAGCTAAATCGCGAGCCATCCAGTTCATTACAAACTCTGGGAGGAGGTCACTCCAAATATGAAACTGACCCGGGTCTCAACTCAAGCCCGGATGAGCAAAGATCATGAGCACATGAATTACAAGTTCTAGGGATTTTACAAATACTATAAAGAGTAAAACCATCCTCTAATATATTGATATTACTAGTTTGAGACCTTATAATATAACTGTAAGCACTATTTTTGTTTTATAAAGAGTAGCACCAGTGGCGGAGCCATTAGTTATGTATAGGAGGGCTGGTCCCATAGTTTCGATACATAAGAATTGAGTGTAGATTATGTGCTTAAATTTTCATATCGGGGCTAGATTCTTATTTTTCTAATTTATCTAATATTTGACGATTTAACCATACACGCTATTCTTCTCACGGTAGACAACCATGTCCGTAGGCAACAAACAAGAAATTATTCATTAGAGTCCGCTCAAAGGGGTACTTGACCATGTTTATTGACAACAAGATGCATGTGGTGACTCATGAATCTTGAAACCTATCAACTAAATATTTTGGAGATACTCACAGTGGAGAAGAATGTAAAATATAAAATATGAATTTTTGTGTGATTTTGTTGTCCACCGAGAATTATTATTACTAGTTAATTATGCATCTAGTGAAATGTAAAATAGAACAATAATAAAATGTAAGTACAATTTGTGTGTGTTCTCCATGTTGTCTAGAAGATATGAAAAGACATATGAAAAAATCTCTTAATATCCACGATTTAAATAGCGCTATAGTGCCAATAGAGTAGCTTCGCGCTACGCAATTGCACTTTTAGCGCTATTCGCGCTATTGGCGCTATAAGCGCCGCTAAACTCAAATAGCGTCATAGCGCTATTATGGCGCTATTGGCAAATTGATCGACCTAGCCTAATTGTTAGTGATTGAGTGATTTCAATAACTTTATGGTTGTTTGCTTATGTACTTGACTTGATGCCTTCATGGTTGTTTGTTTTGAGGATGAAAACTTTATTATATGGTTATCATTATCACTTATCAAATTATCACTTATCACATTATAATTATATACTTGTCCTGATTTCCTGTTATTTGAAACAAATAGCGCTATAAGCGGCACAATAAGCGGAGCTATAGCGTGAACCGCATCTTGGCGCTTCGTTGCAAATAGCACGCTATAAGCGCGACCATAGCGCCGCTATAGCGGCGCTATAAACTGCAATATAGCGTCGAAACATTTGCCGCTAAATTTCATAGCGCGCGATCTAAAACATGGCTTAATATATATTTCTAACGTAGATTACTAAATTATATATTGCATAAAAAAAGTTTTAACATGATGTTGGGGGTGGGTGTGTGATGAGGACATCCTCCACTATTACCCGTTGGTAAAGACGCAAACAAAAATGGACCAAGTGGCCTAGTTGTAGTCGGGCGGCGACCGTGTGAGCCTCGAATAATCTCACCTTGCTTAACTTGGGAGGAGAAAGCCACCTTAAAAGGGAGAGTCACCATTCCCCTATCGGACTAGTCTTTTGGGGCGATTGAGCCTTTCCCCGAGTGGGTGCGCCTGAGTGCGGTGCTAAAATTGTTGAGGTGCAACCCAGGAGGCCCTAGTGGCGTTGCGGCCGGATCGGTGTGTCGAATTTTTTTACGATCGGTGCTAAGATTGCGGGATTCGGGGAATCCGGATCGGTGTGTCGGTCTTTTATCCAACCCCGTCCGGGCGGACTCATCATTTGGTATCGGAGCTTGCTTAACTTGGGAGGAGGAAGCCACCTTTCCCCTATCAAATTCCCGATCGATTGGGGGATCTTAAAGCTGAAGTCGGCGTTAGACTTGAAATACGACACGCCGATGAGCATGTCACAATTCAAGGGCCGCCGCCATACAACTTCTTGGATCGGTGTGTCGGCCTTTTCATCCAACTCCGCTTTGGGCGGACTCATCATTTAGTATCGGAGCTTGCTTAACTTGGGAGGAGGATGCCACCTTTCCCCTATCAAATTCCCGATCGGTTGGGGGAGGGCGCATGGCCCCTACCCCCCTCCTCCACCTTAAAGCTGAAGTCGGCGTTAGACTTGAAATAGACAAGGAAGAACTCCGGCAGCCCGCCCTATCAAATTCCCCGATCGGTTGGGGTGCCCCCGCCCCCCGACTCCACCTTAAAGCTGAAGTCGGCTTTAGACTTGAAATACGGCACGCCGATGAGCATGTCACAATTCCACGGGCCGCTACCATACAACTTCTTGGTACCCCGGACAAGGAAGAACTCCGGCAGCCCGCTCCGGATGAGCTTGAACTTGTAGGCGCCCGGGGGGCGGTCTGTCGGGCTCCTCCCCGCTCGGGATGAGCTTGAACTTGTAGGCGTCGGGCCCGGGGATTTCATTGAAGAGAGAAATTCAGTATCTTAAGTGTCATGGTGCAAGATAAGATGGAATGATTTTAAGACATTGTTCTAACTAAAGAGCAAATCATGATGCACGCGGCGGCGGCGGTGGGCACTGCGGCAAGATTGCCCCATGCCCAACCTCATCATGACTGTGACAACGAGGAGCATGGTGAGGGCGATCGCCCGACGCCATGGCGCACACCGCAGAGAGATGTAGGCGACACGCGCGCCGCAGCGAGGTTCGTGGATGACATCGAGGCACCGGTGCCATCGAACTGTAACACCAGCCGGCTGCCACACGTGCGGTGGCGGAGCCAAAGAGGGCTGGCAGGGCCATGCCCCCTAACATCACATCAATTTTTTATGTCTTATATAATTTAATTATCTACATTAGAAAGATATAATAAAAACTTTTGTCATATAATTTTTCATGCCAAGCTTTTCATGGCTGTACAACCGGGTTTGAAGCTTGTCATCTCCTTATTTTCGGTTTGAAGCTTGTCATTTCCTTATTTTCAAAGTCATAGAAGAGTCTTCTCCTATAATCTAGTCTAGCGAGAACCGTGTCTCGATGGTGGTGCCCTTGTACGCGAGCCCAACCGTGGTGGCGCCAACGGCAAACATCTTCGCGGCGTAGCCCGTGGAATCGCCGCGGTCACGCTGCAAGCCTTGGCGAGACGGGCAAAACTTCAACGTTATGTCCGGCACCTCCATGGCGTGCCCGCACATCGCGGGCGTCGCGGCGCTGCTCCGCACAGGAACCCCTACTGGGTGGACGCCGGCCGCTCATGACGACCGCCCGGACCTCGGTGATGCTCGACAGCCACACACCCGCCGCTCCGTGGTGCATAAGGATCCTATCGGTCCATGGAAGGCCGATAGGTCCTATTGGCCCGTGGAAAGCCGATAGGTCCACGCCCGTGGATGTGGACAGCCAACGCCCGCGTACTGACGCTCGCACCGTGACGAACGTGTCGGAGGGAGGCCTACGCCGCGAGGCTCGTGGCGCCAGACCACCTGGTGGCGGTGAGCCTGTGACCTTGACGCCAAGGACGCTAGAGTTCGACCAGCGGAAGGAGAAGAGGAGCTACAAGGTCGGGTTGTGTTCAGGAGCAAGATGAGCTACAAGCAAGGTCCGTCTATGGTTATTAATTATTCTTATTCCATCGCATCATCGCTGTACGTATTTTCGCGGCCGGCACGAAGGAACGTTCCATTACACGCTTATTAATTAGGAGCACGAGAAGCAGTAGCAGTGGCCCTTGATGAGGTTTCCCCTGCAGTGTCCGCCATGGCGCATCTGCTGCACCAGGCAAGCGGCCGCGCAGAGCATCTCCACGCACGGCCCTCTGTACAGACGCGTCTCGTCGCATTGGCTATCTGGGAACGCTCCGCCGGCGACGGGGAAGGAGCCTCCTGCTCTTCTCTTCCGCCCGGACGCTCGCTTTTCACGTGACCTGTTGTTCAAATGACCCGGCTGAGACCATCGACAGACACATGGACAAAAGCCATTCGAAACAACAAATACAAATCCGTGTAGATTTTAGAATTTATTATTAAGACCTCTAGCACTTATACTCGGATACAGAAAAAAAAAATACAAGGATATCAAAATCTGTGTTAATTAATATAATTATTTTTAGCTTTGACCAGCGACATCTAAAATTTAATATATCAAACTAGCTAATCTGTAGCATATAACTCTTCACGTATCGCTAGTCAAAGTGTATACAGGTTGACCTCGTTGAACATATAAGTTAGTTTTTTTGTGCACATTTGTATTAAGAGAAAATGTTGAACACATAAGTTGAGCTTATATACCATTTCAAAAGAAAGAAAGAGAGAAAGAAAGATGAGCTTATATCTATGGAGAAGAAAAAAAAAAAAAAAATGCATGGAGGATGCGGCTGTCATACAAGCCTACGTACCTGCAAAGACAAGAGATGCCAGCAGAAGGACCGTGAGCAAGACAGTCGCTGGAGCCATTTTGCACAGCTTTGTAGCGTAATTCCTGGGTTTTTGCACCCTGGCCTCCTCTTTTTAGGCGCTTGGCTTTGAACAAACAGCGAGTGTACTTTTTTTTTTTTTTTGAGGGAGCTAGTGTACAGTTCTTAGTGTTTGCAGGTGTAGTTTTAATGATTCCTATCATGTGATTTTGGATTCTTCAAACAATTTATTACATGGAAAATGGATACACTGATCACAGCATCACCACTAATATATGCTAGCTAGCACCATTCGAGTCCAGCTTAGGATACACGATTAAATCTATATATATTTACACCTGTTAATTTTCTTCCCAAAGATTCCAATCGTTTTACCTTTTTCTTATCTTAGTGAAAAACAATGGGTTTCAACCGACACATGATTATCTCAACAAGAGACGGAAAAAAAAGAAAGACATAAACAAAATAACTACTACACGGTCCCGCAGAGAGTGTTATTATCACCCAAAAAAAGTCAAACATTTCTAACTTTGACCAGATATATATACAAGAGACTACTAATATTTATAATCCACAATAAGTATTATTAGATTAATATTTAAATATTTTTATAATAAATAAACTTACTGAAATATATAAGTTGTAATATTTTCTACAAATCTAGTTAAACTTAAGAAAATTTAACTACACAAAGCCTTAAACGTCTTTTTTTTTTTAGGACGGAGTGAGTATACTCCGCATAAGCACTTTATGGCGAATTATGAAGTAGGAAGCAAAAAGTTCATAGTGCTGCTAATCTATATCATTATATCTTATAAATGTCAACTTTATTATTTTTCTATCTCAACATACAAGATATCTACTTCACCCTCTATTAAATGCCATACCATCCTTCACTAATCTTCAAACTTAGCATGCAAGCTATCCACATCATCTCCACTAAATGCTACCTCCCTCTCTCCCCTTAATTTTTAATCTCTTCATGCAAGTTATACAAGTCATTTAAACTAAGTGCATTTATATTTTCAATCCATCAAGATATCAAGAATACAAGGCATCCATATAATATATTTGTTTGTTGTTCCATCATCTTAAATATTTTAATAGTTTTTATTAGGTTCATTCTTTATCTTACCGGATTTTGACCAAATCGATACAAGAGTATGTATGCGTCAGCCTGCTAATGATTTGGAATCCAAACTGAATCCAAATCAAACCAACAAGGTCCAGGCTGTCTGCCCAAACCAACCCAGCCCGCTACTTCACCTTAGCTAACCAAACCAAACCAAACTAGATCATTTGCAATTTCACTCCAAACCAAACCAAACCAAAGTGCAAACCACGGTTTTAACCCATTCCAAAACTGATTTATCAAAATAGTTTCAGCATCGGTTTGCTTGCTCCTGTCAGTTGTCTATATGTCAATGCTGGGTTTGCTCCTGTCAACATAACTGACAATTGACGACCCAATCGTGGTTTCCTTCCTAGCAAGCATTCTAATCCATGGGCTTAGCCCAGTTAGAACCAAACCAAGTATACCCAGTCCAAACCAAAGTAAATTGTTTTCTTTCAGAATCCAAACCAAACCCAAACCATTAATAAGCCAACTCATTTGCAACCAATCTAAACAAGCCCATAGCAGAAACCAATCCATTAAAACCATTTAAGCCCAAACCATTAGCAGGCTGATGCATGCGTGTGATTTCCTTCTAGTTAAACAATTCTATATATCTGTATATCTGCATATATATCAATCTGTCTAATCTATATCTGTATCTATATCTATATCTATATACATCTTCTTCTTTTTTACTTTAAAGGTGTACCTCAGCACATCTCAGTGAATCATTGGACGACTTTGCCCCTAGTGGGAAGGATTAGAGGCATGCCTCGTCCCTTATTGGTACTACAAAGTATGTACATATTTATGTACATACTAGTTAAACGCCCCGTGCGTTGCTTACGGGATAACTAAATATTAAATAAAAACACATGGATCGCATGATAAGATAACAATACTATAAAATTAAACAATGATATTAAAGTGACATTTAATCTAAATAAGTTTTATGAAAGTACCACAATCAATCATGGATATCGTGGGTTTTTAAACTCTATTTTATGGGCTTCTTCATAATTCGCCTAAGATAATATTATCAAGGACTTATGCATACTTGACCATTGGTGCGGGTGGGGAGACCAGAGAGACCGCACCTTCCAAATGTGCGTGCGGGTGGGGAGGCTAGAGAGACCGCACCTTCCAAATTTACGTACGAGTGGGGAGGGCGTGATTGATCGCACCTTCCAAATTTGCATGGGCGTGGGGAGGGCGTGATTGATCGCAACTTCTAAGTTCACATGGGTGGAGAGGATCGCACCTTCCAAATTTGCGTGCGGGTAGGGAGGGTGTGATTGATCGCACCTTCCAAATTGGCATGGGCGTGGGGAGGGCGTGATTTATTGCACCTTCCAAATTCGTATGGGTGGAGAGGATCGCACCTTCCAAATTTACGTGCGGGTTAGGGAGGGCGTGATTGATCGCACCTTCCAAATTCTCATGGGTGGAGAGGATCGCACTGTCCAAATTTGCGTGCGGGTGTGAAGGTTGTGATTGATCGCACCTTCTAAATTCGCTTGGGCTTGGGGAGGGGTGCATGCGGGATCTTTTTTTTAGTTTCCTAATTTTCTCTCATGGAAGCTCAAAAAAGGAAAAAAAAACCTTTGATCGAGAGGAGAATGGGCGTTGTGGGATTGTTTTTTCCTCCTAGATTTTCTCCTTCTATTTATGGGTGGAAGAGCGGGAGTATTTTTTATCGCAACAACCAACGTGCATGGTTAATTTCTTCCTTTATTGTGTGGTTAATTCTTTCCTTTACTGCGTAGTTAATTCCTTCCTTTATGAGGTAGCACGGACAATTTGTTTCCTTTTCCTTCCTTTATTGCATGGTTAATTCTTTCCTTTATTACGTGGTTAATTCCTTCCTTTATTAGGTCACATGGACGATTGTTTTTTTTTTTGATTCTCACACTCGGCTCTATGGCCTTGTATTGATCGAAGAATGCTCAGCCTAAGTCGCGAGCACACAAACGTGATACAAACTCCGGGAGGGGGTCTGTCCAAAACTGATACTGACCCGGGTCCCAACTCCACCCCACAAGAGTAAGATCGTGAGCACAAGAATTACAAACTCGTGGGATATGTACCACGGACAAAGACTGAAAACTATCCTCTATCAGCTCCCTAATCTCGAGGACAAGATTACCTCCAACACTAAAGTCTTGTGAAGCCGATACGAGCGCCTCCTTCAACAGTATTGAATCAGTTTCAAGTGTGGCCTTTGCAATACCGAAATGTGCTGCAGCTTCGAGCGCCTGCTTTGCGGCCATTGTTTCCGCCAGGAGAGCATCATGCACCGGTCCCAGGTTGCCTGCACCAGCTAGGATCGCTTCTCCATCATGATCTCTGATGATGAAACCCCATGTCCCCAGCTTAGTCTCCGCCCTGAAGCCGCCATCAATGTTGATCTTGAGAACGTCCGCTGGTGGAGGGGTCCAAGTCTGCAGATCACCTACTTGGGGTCGTATCGGCATACTGCACTCATCAAGAATGATTTCTCTGGTGGTGTTCAACACAAGCTGGATCGTGGCCTGTTCCGAAGGCATAAGCTCACCAGCATTGACTTTATTTCTCACCTCCCACCATCTCCATAGCAGCACACACACATACACGCATAGATCGCTTCTCAGCTTCAAAAGTTCAGACACAAAATCAGTTGCTGTCAACTGTGCAGCCAACTTCACTCTGCATTCTTCCAGACCAACTCCTCTCCAGATACGACGTACCTCTTTGCATTTTAGAAAGCAGTGAGCTCCATCTTCCTCAAATCTACAGCACACCGGACAAACGGTGTCTAGCAGAATGCCCTTTCTCTTTATCTTGCTCCTCAACGGAAGACTATTATGTGCAATTCGCCAAACAATATGCTTCAGTTTTGGGGGTCCAGGCACCTTCCAGATCTTCTTCCACATCAATTTTCTATCTTTCCCTTGGCCACTCGACGATTCACCCTTCTGCTTGACCCGGTTGCACTCTTCCTCATCCTCGAGCACATGGTATGCAGACTTGACTGAGAACATCCCTTTCTTGTCATAGTGCCAAGCGACAAAGTCATCCCTGTCAAGGTGTACAGGTATAGCTAAGATATTCGCCACATCCTCCGGCCAAAAGATTTCCTTTACCAACTCAACATCCCATGTACCAGTCCCGGGGTCGATAAGATCAGACACTTTGGACGCCACCGTATGCCCGCGAGGGGTAACAGGACGTCTCGTGGCCCCATGTGGAATCCACGGATCTTCCCATATACGAATACGAGAGCCATCCCCGACTCTCCAAATTATTCCTTTCTCCATGGCCCTCAATCCTTTTAGCAAACTACGCCAAGTATAGGACATCCCTGGCGTCTCGGTGGCTGCCCACAGGTTGCCATCGGGCCAATACTTTGCTCGCAGCAGCTGTGCACAAAGGGAGTTTGGGTACTGAATGAGCCTCCAACTCTGCCGGGCTAACATAGCCAAGTTGAAGAGATGCAAATCTCTGTAGCCCAGACCTCCCTTCTCCTTTCTACACGACATCGTCTGCCAAGATATCCAGTGAATCTTCCTCTCATTTTCTTGTTGAGCCCACCAAAACCTACAGATCATCGAACTGATTTCGTCACATAAAGATTTAGTCAGATCGAAGCATGACATGGCATAACTTGGAATTGCTTGCGCTATGGCTTTAATCAGTGTCTCTTTTCCTGCCTTGGACAGCAGCTTCTCCATCCACCCCTGAATCCTCTTCCACACTCTATCTTTCAAGTATGAGAATATTTTACTCCGTGATCTCCCCATATATACTGGCAACCCCAGATACTTGTCATTCTTAGCTTCTTGAACCAAGTTGAGCGATGACATGAAACCTGTCTTCCTGGCATCATCACAGTTCTTACTAAACAATATCGAGGACTTCTCCTTGTTAATCTTCTGCCCCGAGCACTCCTCGTATAGCTGCAGTATATGTTGCAAACAATTTGCATTCCCTTCATTAACTTTTAGGAGTAGCAAAGAATCGTCTGCAAACAATAAATGAGTGATGCTCGGTGCATTTGCACATATAGTGACCCCCTCCATCTGACCATTCCGCTCGGCATCATTAAGAAGACCCGAGAATCCTTCTGCACAAATCAGAAAGAGGTATGGAGAAAGAGGATCTCCCTGCCTCAACCCTCTAGTTGGAACAATTTCTTCTGTCAAAACACCGTTAACTTTGATTTTATAAGTTACCGTGCATACACATTGCATGATCAGCTCCACCCATCTACTATCAAAACCCAACCTTTCCATCATCCTCCGTAAAAAGAGCCACTCCACCCTATCATAAGCTTTACTCATATCTAGCTTCAGGGCTGCATAGCTGTCCTTCCCACTCCTCTTGTTCTGCAGGAAGTGCGTCAACTCGTAGGCCACAAGAACATTATCAGTAATTAACCGACCGGGAATGAAAGCACTCTGATTTTCTGATATGATTTCTGGGAGGACTAATTTCAAACGAGCAGCAAGCACTTTGGAGGCCACTTTGTAAATCACATTGCATAGACTGATAGGCCTTAGGTCTTTCAAGCTTTCTGGCCGAGCCACTTTGGGAATAAGCACGACCACTGTTTTATTCCAATCAGGTGAGAGCGTACCTCCATTCAAGAAATTCAGCACCGCCCCTGTGACGTCTTCCCCAACAGTCGCCCAATACTTCTTGTAGAACAAAGACGTCATTCCGTCTACACCTGGGGCCTTCATATCACCGATGCTGTCAAGACCGGACTTCACCTCCTCAGCCGTGAATGGCCAAGTTAGAGCATCATTCATCTCCGTGGTCACCTTGGGAGGAATTTTCCCCAGAAGTTCATCCATGCGAGACCCTGTGGTGGCATCAAATAAATTTTTATAAAAGTTAGAGATCACCTCCCTAATCGCCCCCTCCTCCTCCACTACTGCCCCATCCTCTTGTACTAGCTTAGTAATGCGACTTCTACGCTTTCTCTCCGAAGCGTAATTGTGAAAGAATTTTGTGTTGCGGTCGCCCTTGTCCAGCCAATGGACCTTCGCTCTTTGCCTCCAGTACAAGTTTTTCTTCTCTTCTAATTTTTTCAGCTTATATTTTAACAGCTCCTCCCTCCTAACCGACTCCTCCGTAACCACCCTCCTTCTACACTCCTCTAAAGATCTCCGTGTTCTTTTTATACTCTTCTCTAGCCCCCCAAGAACATTCCTCCCCCACTCTCGCAGCTCACCGGCTACACTTTGTATGGCATTACCAACATCCTGCCCTCTAGCTTCCCTCGCCGTCCTCCAAGCATTCTCCACAATGATCCCACACTCTTCTTCCTCCACCCAACTGTTTTCAAATCGAAAAGCCGGCGGTCCTCTAGTCACCTCCGCGGCATGAGTGGGATTAGTGTTCACAATGACAGGGCGGTGATCGGAATGCCTCGGTTCCCCGTTTATTGTATGGTACAGAGGGAAACGTGCTGTCCAATCTTTATTCGCAACCGCTCTATCCAAGCGCTCCCGAACGTACAAGGCGCTTGTATGATTATTGTTTCGCCATGTGAACGGATCCCCTTCATACCCCAGATCCGCCAAGTCACAGTCCTCCAAAGCTTCTCGAAACCGATCCATGCAGCACTGACTACGCGGCGGCCCACCATCCTTCTCACAGCTCAGGAGAATTTCATTAAAATCCCCCAAGCACAGCCAAGGACGATGTCTAGCGGCGTTCAGCACTCTCAAAGCTTTCCAAGACAGAAGTTTCTCCTCCGGCTCCCCATAGAAGCCGGTCAGCCTCCACACAAAACCATCCTCCTCCATCACTTCAGAATCAATGTACAGCCGTGAAATGCTTTGCACGTGTAGATTGATCCCTCTCCTCCAAAAAATCGCCAGGCCTCCACCGTGAGTCGCCGAGCAATCTTTGACCACCATGTTCGCAAAACCCAACTTCCATCTCAACCCCTTAATCCTACTCTCATCCATTTTAGTTTCGGACAAGAACAGGATGTCGGGATCCTCCTCCTTCTCGACCTCCAGAAGGCCACGAACTGCCGCGCGGTTTCCCAACCCGCGGCAGTTCCAAGCAATGACCTTCATTGTGAATTGCAGGGCTGATCCGGCAGCCCCGCGTCTGGAGATTGTTTCAACTTCTTCCCTTCTTGAACATCTACTTCCATGGCCTCCCCATCCCCCTTTCTCTTCCTCTCGATAGTACCAGCAGGTGCCCCATCTTTATTGTTTTCCCCTCCTGTCCTCACCAACTTCTTAAAAGTTCCACCCTTCTTCCTCTTCTCCCCTCCATCCTCACTCACCTCCACCCCACTCACGTGCATGGACTGTAGGGCACTGTTCACGTGCAGCTTCTTCACCTCCACCGGAGCAGCCTGAGTAAGCTTCTCTTCTGCTTTCTTTTTTTCAGAGAACAAGACTGTCTTTGCCCCTGAAACTTGCTGCACCGTAGCCTGCACACCCGCCTCTACTGTTTTCTTCTTAAGTGGGCTCATGACCTCCTGCTCGTCCCCCTGTTTCTGCCCCTCAATGAGCTTCACCTGAACACTACCCGTCTCACTCTTCCTCCACGTTGGACCATCAGAACGTGACTTATCCTCATCGGAGCGATCAGACCGCCAGGATCCCGACCCTCCGCTCCTCGCCACTGACCTGAACCCCCCCTCCTGCTGCTTGACACCGAGTGGCTTACGAGGTGGGAAGTACCTCAACTCACGGCTGTACAAGGCTACTTCATTCTTTCCCAATTTCTTAGAGCAGATACGATCAACATGACCGATGACCCCGCAAATGTAGCAGAAGTCAGGTAATCGCTCATAAGAAATAGGACACCAACGTTCTCCCTTTTCTCCTCCGATCTCCACCATGACACCTCTGCGTAAGGGTTTACGCACATCCATATGGATCTTGACACGCAGCACCCTACCCACCGCCGAGCCATCTCCGTCGACATCTGCCTCCATGAAGGAACCCACGTCATCGCCAATCGCTTGTGCTGCCGTGCGGTTCATCAAACCGAAAGGGAGGCGCTCCACTCGCATCCAGATCGGAATGAAGTTGAAGTCATGTTCCTCCGCCGATTTTGATTCATCAAACTCCGTGACCATCAGCAGATCCTTCGAGATCGTCCAGGGGCCGTCATCCAGCGCCTTACGTAACCCTGAAGCCTGGTTGAAAGTAATCACAAATATGTTGTCATCGAGATCCTTGCAAGTCACCCCCTTCGCCGGGCACCAGATCCACCCAACAGACTGCTCTATTGCCTCCGATTTGACCTTCCTCTCCGTCAACAGCTTCGCAACCGCCTTTGGGGGGCGATCAGGTTTCGCCATGCCTGCCTCCACTCCGATCTTGACACTCCTCTTCTCCTCCGACGACAGCTGCAACTTCTCCAGGAGACCTGCGACGCCCTCCATTCCTCCAAAAAACCCTAAGCAAATTCGGACTATGTGGTGGACACCGGGTGCAAGGGCTAGCAGGAACTAGGGTTAGGTTTGGAAAAAGAACGTGATCAGGAAGAGGTGGACACCGGGTGCGCAACACAAGATCCCCAGAGTGGGAAACAGGGACGTGGGAGACCTAGAACAGGGATCCCTAGGCTGAAACGCACTAGGAATCGGGAGGAAGAAGGAGGCGGAAGAAAGTCCGGAGTCGCCTACGAACCCTGCTCGAGTCGCCTAGGAAACCCTAGGCGCCGAGAGAAAAATCAACTCATCAACTATGGACGATTGGTTTCCTTCTCCCTTGCGGTTCGCATGGGGTGGCGGTTTAAGCAGACTCAAAGAATGTCGCACCAAAAAATGTCCCCTTTATTCTTTTTTTTGTTGTAGAGAAGAGATTGGGCTTGCCCTCGTCACCATGGCGTGTCAATCTTCCTCTTCTCTTCCTCTTGGTAGGAAGCCCTCACCGCACATAGCATGGATTCAAAAGAATTCTCCTTTGCTCAGCACACCTAACCTGGAGATGGAATTTCGAAGAAAATGCATGCCTACTTGCTCTTGCAATTGAAGAGGGAGTTCACCATTTAACCCCATGAACTTTGTCATTGAGTGTGATGTGCTAGGGTTGGAAAGGTGACAGATGACAAGTAGACGTGTTCTTGGAAGAACATCATGTCCATCACTCCACAAAAAATAGGGCAGCTAGCTTCCATATAATGTCTGTATCAATGCTGAACTATTAACATGCCTCCTGAATATCAAAATAATGTTTCTTTTGAATCATGATGCTATATGTACACCCAGAGAACATTTACAATGAAATTACAGTCCTGTACAACAAGGACCAGAAACATTCTTTTCCTTGCCAATTGCCTAGTTGGCAGTTTTGCGCTGTCACAAAGAATTACCATACAAGCGATGTGTTGTCCTCGACAATGAAGCTAAGTTATATTTACATTGGATTGCACTTGTAAAGCGCAGTATGATTAATGTTAACCTTCTTGCCCCTATGCTACTTCTAATCCTACTCCAACATGTGTGAGTACATTCTTTCCATCATAATTTATTCAGACTATATATATGGGGTCAAAACGAATTGACCAGGTACCGATTCCTCCTTTGCCTATAATGTCGTCAGTATCTTCAGGCTCCAGCAGCAGTGTCATTTTATCGAGCAATAACTGTAAATGTTCACTGTGAAACTGTAACAGTGCAGTGCCACCAGTGAAGTTATGCTAGAAGGGGCTCCACCAAAGGTCTCCGCCGAGTATCAGGGAGGTCCATGGTATAAGTTACTATTGCTGAAAGCAGTGAACAGACAGCTGGAACTAAGCCCAAGCCAAGTCTTGTAACTGAATAGCCAAATGCTGTCCCTAAATTTGAACTGGTCTTTGTACTTCCTGCCATGCGAAATCCCAATCTCATCAAAACTTCTACTCGAAGATTACAAAGTTAATTTTGCTTATGACGATGTACCAGTATTAAGATAGTGGCAGTAATTACCTTGATAGGACTCAAGAACATACAGAGCTACTCCACATGAAACTTTGTCAACAAAACTTAATGAGCCATACACAAAAGCACAACCATTTAGATCTTCTCCTACTAAAACACCTTCCATGCTAATACTTGTCACCTGGTATCAACAAAGGCACAGGAATGATAAAATTATCTAAGTGAACTCCCGTAGCATCACAAGAGCATACACTAAAATATGTTTAAATCAAATCTCTGCTGAAACTAAACAGGATACCATAACATTTAAATTAAAAGGGCAAATAAAATGCTCATAGTAAGGAGTTTAACATATGCAGATATGTACAGGTTGCTCACAAGTGTTGCAGCACAATGTTAACTAAAATGCTCATAGTAAGGAGTTTAACATATGCAGATATGTACAGGTTGCTCACAAGTGTTGCAGCACAATGTTAACAGTAACACAAGTCACAAAAAAAAAAAAATGTTAACAGTAACACAGCAACAAATACACTAAGACATACTCCCTCTGTTCCAAACTACAAGTCGTTTTGACTTTTTGGTTTTATCCATTTAGTTATGTATCTAGACATACAAAGCAGTTTATAATTTGGAACGGAGGGAGTACCTAAACAAAATCTATCTCATCATAACATGGCATATGTTGAGTTCGCAACTGGTTCTTTTTCTCTCGAACACACAAAAGAAGCATGCATTTCATTAAAGAGAGAGAAAATACCGAGGAACATAACACCACATGCATACCCACAGCACATACCAGAAACACACCAATGGCGCTCAGCCATTAGAACATACACACCATAGGACGCTCAACAAGACAACCAAGAGTCAATTCTTAATCTAGTTTTCACACAAACATAAGTCAGCTTAGTTAGGATAGAATAGAACATGATGAGTCGACGACACACTAAGATATATAACAGATCTGATATATAACATCTCACCAAGGTATATAACAGAACTGAACAGCAAGGACTAAACCAGATAGTCCTGAAGGTCAGGATTGAAATTTAAGAGCCAGCATACCATATACTGAGATACATTAGCAAGCTAACAACTATACATGAACGGTGGGCCAGAATAAGAGCATACCACTATGACATGATAAATTGATAATATACCTTCCTACAGGTATATTGTTTCTTCACATGTGTGTATTATCAAATTAGCTACATTGTATAAAATTTAATTACCATACTATAATAAATCTTATCTCCTAATTTTTTATCATATCTTGGAAGTACAGGTGTTAATTGAGGTTATAGTATACTTACTGTCATAAGTGCATTTGCAGCTCCTATTATGATTGAAATGACATACATGAGGTTGTGCATTCTGCTCGGTAGAAAAACAATTCCAAGACCTGACAATATCCAAAGCACTGCTCCAGCTGAAAAGTAAAGCTTAAGACGCCAACTTGACCATCTAGTCTCCTATAAACAGTTTTGAAAGTAATTGAGTTGAGTAACAAAGTATTAAATTAGACAAATTAGATCTTATATCAAATAGTCTGACCTGTAATATTACAGATACTACCAAACTGCAGATGTAGATAATAGCAGGTACCTGACAAGGAACATAAAAGATAAATTAATCCAGGGGAAAAACTTTATGTAAATGGGACAAACTACTAATTCTAACTGATACAAATCATTAAAAATGTGATTCTGTCTTCACTGGGGATGAATAAAAAAACATTTTACTTAACATATGTTTCAATATTCAAATGATTTTGACTATTAGACATCAGATTATCTGGATTGATCACCAAATATACTAGACTTCATAGAAAGCAAGCTTAATTTCAGAAAAGGCTTAAGTTCAGAAGCTTCTGAAGATTCGAAGTTCTTAATTCGTTGATAATAAGTTGCACGAAATATAATAAATCACTCGTTTGTTCAATCATTTAAAATTTCTCCAGTAGAATGTCCATCGGTTGAGTACACTTTCACAAGGATATATCAAATGATAGACAAACAAAATGCAAGAGTCAAAACAAATGGAAAGGACTTACCAATGCTTTGGAGGATTGATTCATTTCTAACTCATTTATTACATAGAAAGCAAGAAATGCCTGTTCAGATAAATGAGATGTTATCACTGACTGGTTGATTGAAGCTTCAAGCAAAATGACAATTCTTATAGTCCAAATCTACTTAAAATAAAGGTAATGCAATTCTATGTACACCAGAACTTTGTGATAATAAACAAAAATAAGCTTGTTAATTTGTCCAAGAAACATAAATGGTAATCTAGTTATATTCATTATTCATGGCTTCAAAATATGAATAAACTATAATGTATAACAAGAATTCACTTAGTCTAGGATCATCCAAAATTGGTACATTTTAACACAGTAATACTACCTTGTTGAAATAATTGTATATATTTACATTTATAATACAGAAATGAATAAGTAGTTTTGAGATATATAACATTTAACACCAGAGGAAAAAAAATTAACATGAACCTATATGTATACTTTCTCATTAGCATATGAAACTGAAGACAGATACAACAATTTATGCTATGTTGAGCAAGCCAAGGTTCTATAAGGGCACGTGCAGTGGACTAGTGGAGGAGTTTATCTAAGAAATCAGTTTTTTTTTTTTTTTTTTTGCATATCATAATCCATACATGCTAGGTTCTTATAAACTGGAGCTTAAGCTTGCTCGGGAGGCTTAAGGTGTGCTAAGAACGTAGTTAAGCCCACTTAAGAACTAATTTGTTTTGAGGGATTAACTTTTGTACATGTGCTTAATGATATGACAACATTCTCTCTTTAGGCACTCATGCCTAACCACCTTGTGTAGCATGTGCCCTTAAGAGAAACCGCAACCAACTATAGAATCCATGTTCAACATAAAAGCAAAGAAAAAGCTAAGGAAAACTTAAAGTGAGATAGGGATATGCTCCTAACATGAGACATCTACCAGCACAAAGAAAAAGGCACTATGCCCATAAATATTCTAAAGCTTGCTATGTGTCTGCAAAGCACTCTCAGAGCCACAAAATAATATATTGTGCTATGTACTGGCATGCCTTGGTATGCTGGTAACTTTTAGGGTAAAACGGGAAAGAGATACCCTCTGCCACAGCTGGTAGAATAATGTTAGGGCCGAAAAGGAGCACATAACATAAATCAACAAGAGCAAACAGAATGCAAAGTACAAAAGTGTTTAGAAGTTCCCAAAAGAAGAGATAGTTTCATCCCTATATCACAGAGCAAAAAAGATTACAAGGTACCTGTGAAACATTGGTCACCAATCTAGTCAGAGTATAGACTAGAGCAACTTGGTAGTACAATCCTTTCTTGAACCAGTAGGCCCATGAAATTCTGGAAAGACTCTTATCCACGCAGTGCCGAATTGATCTTTTGTTTAACAACAACATAAGAAAAAAGGGAGATGAAAAAACCAGGGGAAGTCGATAATTCTTCCAAAAGAATGTTAACTATGAAGGTTTCCATCTTACCCTGGTTCTTTAGTCCCAACCAAGAAGATGACAACAAAGCAAGATCCGAGGGAAATGGATACATAGGCAATCCAACGATACTGGCAAAGTATTAAAATAATAATAATGAAAATAAGAATATCAGAAACATAGCAATACAAATTAGTTAATACAAGAGAGTACCTGAACTAGTAATGCGTTCACTGACTGCAATAGAGTAAATATCAACAAAGCAATGCCATACAGGCTAAGATTTGCAACCTAGCAAAAACAAGAAAATTAAGAACATCAGATGCAATTACTTTGTTATTTGGACATGGTAGAATGAATGATAGAGTAAAGTTTTTCTAACCATTGTGAAGGCATTACGACAGCTTACAAGTGAAACCCGGCTACTTGGATTTGATGACATGCAGTTTACCATAGACCTTAGGAGCATATAAAAGACATACATAAATGTAATGCTGAAACTATAAAAAATCATGGAGAAAAATAGGCAAAGAAAAGCCAATACATGTGAGCGACTTGAGTAACTGCCCAACCAACATTAAAAATAGCGGCAAATGTGCTGTATCCAACAGTCTCCAAAGTAGATGAATCAGTTCCCATAAGCTTGCAAGGAACACAGCTACCAAAAACAGACGAGAAGGAAATTGCCACTAAAATAGACCCTCCTGCATGCCACAATTTGAAATGCCCAAAGCGATCCATCTGGAACAGAAATGGTATGTTCATAACTTCATATATCAACCCCAAGAATTATAGACAGTAAATACTAAAGTGAATCTAGCTTGTTGTGACTAAAATGTTGTTTTATTGCAGCTTCTAATAAATGAATAATGTCATTTCTTGGATCATACCAATTCCCCAACAAAGATTGTTGTGAAGCCATCCGCCAATTGTCCAGAAAGCATGACAGTAGCAGCATCGCTGCAAAGGTGAATTATAAAGTAAAGTTTCTGAAATAATCCTGAAGCTTTTACTTCCAAGCTGTCAGCATCTCAATATTTGTCAAAACCTGGATAAACAAACATAATCGCATTTGACAACTCAAGATTTTCTGCAGACTCTAAGGACATGTCACGGATCAGAAAATTAGCAAGCACTTTCTTAGTAACCAACATGTTGTCATTGCCTTACTGGTTTTTGAGCATTGTAAATCATTATTTTCTTTCTGAACATTACTAGCACTAGTAGTAAAAAGGGACAGCAGAATTCTGATGATCGGTTGTGCAAACATTTGAAAGCTTTAAAGTTTTTTATTTATCAAGGACATTTTAGAGTATATTGCAGTAAAATATTTTGTATTTTCTATAGCAACTTGGAATTAAACATGAACTTACTTCCTAATGCATAGCAGAGGTAAAGTTCCTCTTGCAGCAGAGTAAATAGAGTTAAAGGTAAAGTGAGTGCATAAATGCCTCCAATTTCACATGATTTAGCAACATGCTAGAGAACAGAATATAACCATATGCATTACAATAGGAGAAAAAAAAAAAACCAAGACAGCACATACCCTGGACTAAGTCCCAGATCCGTCAAGAACACCAGCAAATAGGTAAACCAACAAGATGATGTGATGTCATTGAGCATATGCCCAGAGCCATAAGAGAGTATCGACACTCGCCCTAAAGGCTCATCCAATTGTGCATCATCTAATGACTCACTGTCCCTCATATTAACCATCATAAGAAGTTAGCAAGACTACAAAATTACCACCTGCACCAAAATGGCACTCGTGTTACATTCAGTCATTAATATGTAAATAGTACAAAATGTCACTCCCAACTTCCGAAAACAGAATAGTAATACTGCAAACCTTCTGTGCAGCAGATCCATTAAAACTGAAAACGTTTGCATATTACTCGTGAGTTTTTTGGAAACAATGCAAAATTCCAGGTCAAACACCAAATTTCAGTTCATCTGAAATATATTTGGATTGATCAACTGGCAACAAGCTGAGAAATTAGCATAATTTGTGAATTTGTACACAATTCCTACAGTAACAGAACAGGATTCAAGTTGTACTTGCGTGGTTGATCCTGACATGTGCTTACATTGTCCTGCAATAAACACGGGATATGGACCATCCTAAATTCTTAATAATGGCGATTGGGAAAGTACAAGACAACTGTGGAAGGTCAACCAGGCTTTAAGTCAATCACCCCAACTCGAATACATGTTCATTTCCCCAACCCCTACGGTTTTATACAGGCAGCAACAACTAGTTCAGTGCGCCATAGTTTTAGGAAGAAAGACTCGAACGAAATTGACACGCGAAAAGATATATTCGCATTTCCACCACCAAGGCACTAACCCGGCCTTCCCACTCATTCCAGAACTTTACAAGCCTTCTTTGGTGTTACCTTTTCCCATTCGAACAAGAGGATTCCCACATATTCACGCCCACACAACCAGCCTGCCCAAACATTTTCAATAGAAGTAGAGATTCAATAAAAAGAAGTTTCGCGACAAGATCGATTTTTCTAGCAGTCCCAGGTTCAGGAGGAATGGTTGCAAGCTTTAAGTCCAAAGCAAATTGAGTCAAACAGCTAACAGTAAGGAGTACGGCATTAAAAACTTGATCGGTTGTTTAGGTTCACACGAACTGGCCCGCAGAGGCTGTAAGAAAGTGCACACATCGGCTCAAGTCCGGGTAAGAACTAAGAAGCAACCCCAAACTCGAAATTCCATGGCGATCAAGCACGGACGAAGGCGCAAGCCTTGTGAGTTCCGTCCCCAAGAACCTGTGGGAATCAACGGGGCGGAGGCAAGGAGGAGCTCACCTGCACCAGCGATGGTCTCCGGCCTCTGGTTCAGAACTTTCTCAAAGAAGGAAACCCCGCCGCAACTATTACCTCGGGAGTCGGGACCCAAGGAAGGCGACGGGGACACACGGCACCGGGAGGGGACGGGGGTCCCGTGGACGAGGAGGAGCTGGGCGCCGAGGAAGCCAGCGGAAGCGGGGACGCAACGCAACGCAATCGTGGAGGAGAAAAATAGTGTGTTGGGGGCGGGTCCGTTGGGGCGCGCCGGTCGCGGAGGGAGCCCGCTCGGGTGGTGGGCCCGCTGGTTGGAGACGATGAAAGATTACTCCGTACTCCAAAGAGTCCTAGTCAGGGGTTTTTTACCGACCGGTTGAACCAAACCGCCCGGGGGTCCGGTTTGGATTTCCGGACCAGATTACGTAAAAACGGCGGTTACCGGTCGGTTTGGTTTTTGAATTCAAATGAATTCAAATTTTTCGATTCATCGGTAAAAATCCGGTTTCTGAAGAAGCGGTATTTAATTTATACCGCCCGGTTTGAGCGGTTTACCGGCGGTTTGAGCAGTTTGAACGGTTTTTCAAAATTCAAAATGTAATTTTTTTATAAAATGCTAAAAAATTCCTAAAAATACTTCATGATTTGTAGAATCCAATTATGTCAAAATTACTTAAATTTGAGTGCGTTTAGTATGTTTTTCGACCTTCATGATTTAATGGGCCTTAATGGGCGGTACGTGTATTTTTCTTTTTCTTTTTTCAAACTTAGATTTGAAATTTTTTATACCAAACGAACTCAAATTTGAAAAAATGTTGCACCGTTGGCTTCTATAAATCGCAAACTATTTTACTGATATTTTTCCACGATTTTTTTTCAATTTTTAGATTTTGAATTTTAAATCTTTTTACCGGCCGGTCCGGGATACTGGCCGGACGGTAAGACCGGTAATCGCGGTTTCCAGCGGTTAACCGACCGGTATAAAAAACCCTGGTCCTAGTACGCGGAGAGATATTTTTGGAAATTTATAATCGTGGCGGGGCGGCGGGCGTGACGTGACGGCCGTCACTCCCGTCCCACCGAGCGGCTCCCGGCACGGGTGGAGTGGTGCACCTTTCTGACGGAAGGGGACGCCTGACCTGAGCCTGACGGGCACCTTTCGACCCGTAGACTGGCGTGTGGGCGACTGGACGGCGACCGGCGGACGAATGGTTGCCCTTGCCCGAAACGAGCAGCGGTTGGAGCATCCGTATCCGCACCGCGCGTGTTCTCGGGCGGCACAGCAGAGGCCTGCGAGTGCGTGCCCAGCTGTGAGAGAAATGGTGAACACCGAACGGTAACGGAAAGGTGATGACTGGTGATCGAATCAGTGGTTCGAGCAGATGAGCGTGCATTGCTAGTAGTACAACGTAGGTTACGTATGCCGCTGTAGCTTGACCAAGCTGGGCAGGAGTGTACGCATCGGGTTGCTGTAGTCCTAAAAACGGCTCCCGCCGCTGCACATCTCGCTGGAGCCGCACGGCCGGCGGACGTCGGTCAACAAAGGACACACACAGTTGGAGACGGAGACGTAACGTATGGTATGGGAGAGGGGAGACCACATGGACCGGCCTGTTGCTGATGAGAAGATAAACACTACCGAATTCTCTCAGTTTGTTTGTTTTCTTTTCCCTGGAACATTATATATTTGTGATTCGGAAAATAAAATCGCTGGAAGCGATAGGCTGCAGAGGAATTGCGTGAACAGGAGATGCCCCCCACACATCGGTATGGCAACATCGATCATTCTGCAGCCACCCAATGCAGATCCCGTTCCCATCCCATACACCCTCCACCCAAGGACTTCGGAAGGAACCAAGCAGAGACACAGTGTACGCAAGCTCACCTGTCCTACCCTGACTCGAGTCGATCGCCGGGAGAGTCCGAGGACGTGGCGGACGTGGCAAGGACGTGGCCGAGAGCGAGGGACGTCGCGTGGGCGGCAGGCCGGGAGGAGCGGAAGCTGAAGCGGGGACGCAATCCTGGGAGGGAGCTGGGTAGGACTCAAGGACAAGAAACGAAGCAACAAAAACATACGTGGGGCGGCAGTGCAGCCAGGACGATGCACAGATATCTCGGGAGCATTGGGGTCCCAAAGGATATTGAGGGCGTGGGCGCCGCACGTCAGCCAGCCCCGGGCGTCAGGGGCGGCGACAGCGACAGCGGCGGCGGGCGTGCATCGTGCTGCCTGCTGCCGCAGCGGGCAGATCATGCGTGCACTCCTGCACCGTGCTCGGCGGCCAGTGCGTTTAATAGACTCGCCGTCTAAGGTTACGAATTCTCAACGGCTCGCTATGAACGATGCGTTTAATAGACTCCATATTTGTTAAATCAGAAAACCAAACACGGCAGGTGATTCGCTAAAGCCGGTGGCATTCAATTTATGTTGTATAATACTATTTCACTAACTCTATATTTATCATTGTTCCTAGATAATTTTAAATGCTTTAATAGACTCTACAAGGAGATATTATATATTAAAAAGAAAGATGTTTTTGGAAAAGGTTTGGATCAAACATGGAAAACATAAATCATAAATAACTTTTAAGTCGTTGAGTTTAGAAAATATGAAAATCATGTCAATAGATTTGTCTTGAAAAATACTTTCATAAAAGTATACATATATAATTTTTTAATAAATATTATTTTTATAGAAAAGAGAAGTTAAAGTTATCTTTGGAGATCGTGTCGCATTTCCCTAAACGCCTTTCTTTTCAACTATGGAGAGAGTACACGCTACATGCCAACCTGGAAACCAAACATGCATGTTAGATTTACATTAATGAACAACGCCGTGTACCCCGATTATATTTACTTGAATCATGTGTAGAGTAGAGTTTGGCAGCTCTCCGTGGCTTAATTTCACAAACTTTACTTGTTTTGGATAAACGTTTAACTGTTGCTAGTATTTAAAAATATAGCGGTGGTTGAAATCTCGCTCTACACGTGGCCTAATATTTTAACTTCAAATATGAATTTATGATTGTGGCTTTGTAGGAGGGGCGTGCTGGCGCTAGGGCGTCCCTATCGCCCTTAGGCCCATCGGACACGCTTCCAACTAGAGCCCCACGAAGGATCGACCGGCGTCTATCCGCTCCCCACGAGCCGTTGAAGGATCTGCGTACGGCGTACGCGAGCGCTCTCGCTGCTACGCCGCCGTCCGCACAAGCCCCGCGGCGGTATCGCCATCCGCCCGAACCGCCGCGCATCCATGCCCCGCAGTCGCGTTCGCCGCGGTGCAAAAAAATTGCCGCCGTCGGCCCGCGCGTTCGCCACGCCGCCGGCTGCCGCGTCCGCTCCGTTCAGCGCTTCGGTAACCGCTGCGCCGGCCCACGGCGCCGCCAGCGCGCCCGTGCGCCCGCGAGCTTCGGCAACCGCCGCGCCAGCGCTGCGCTGCGCGCCGCTGCCGCCATGCGTAGCGCGCGAGCGCTCTATCACCGACCCTGCCCCCTACTCCTACGCTTCGCAAAGGCCGGCGCGCCCGACCACGGGGCGCTCCTCCCTCCGCCGCCCGCGACGAGCCAAATCGAGGAGGAGAAGTCGTCGGCGAATCGACGAGGAGCGCGACGGCCATGGCTCCAGCGCGACGGGGTCGAGGAGGAGGAAGTATTGTTGCGTGTTGGGCGGTGCGGGCCAGATACCGGTGTTTGACCTCCTATGTTTCGAGGGTTGTCTCGGAATGTTTCGGTGTTGTTTCGGTATGTTTGACCTCCTAAAAAACATGTACAATCATAAGACGTAGAAGAAAATGACTTGAAGCATTTAAGATAATATTAAACAGAACACACAATATGAGAAGCTGAGACATATACTTGTCCATCACTGAAACATATCATCCCAAATACTTGAAACACAGCAATATTGCTTGGTGAAACATAGTTTGATTACAATCTCATGCTTTTTTTTTGCAACAACAGAAGGTCAAAAAGAGTAGCAACGATTCAATGTTTTCAACTCCTTGGTACATATAGCATCAACATGTTTCACTATTGTTACACCTGAAAAAGGATGCAAAGTCTCACAATTGTTACGCCTGAAAAATGTAACCATGAAGCAACAGGATTTCCAAAATGTGACATCTAAAAATGATGCAATGGAACAAATGAGTCTCACTATTGTTACACCGAATAATGTGCCCATGAAACAACATGATTTCCCCAAATGTGCTCATGAAGCAACATGATTTTCCCATTGCTACATCTAGAAAAGCTCTAATGAGGATGTTTCCAGGTTATGATGACCTAAGATAAAAATCATCCACATTTTGACACATATCATAACAAACACTCCACTCCATATATATACAAGGAGAAAAAAAACTAGTGTTTTCAATGCACATGGTTCTCGACACCTCCTAAGGTACTATAGCAAATGATTTGATTAGGTCTTCTTGGAGGCATCATATTTCTCCATAAAGTCATCTAGCTTCACCGTATTGCGTTGTGGTAGAAGTAGTGCGAAAGATCATGCCTCCTGTACGCTAGCACTGACACAGGGAGACAAAGATTGAAAAAAGAAAAAGAAATGAGAGCGTAGTGAGCAAAAGGCAAGACAAATGTGTTTAATCTATTTTTTATTTGTTTAATCTCTTCCAAGTAGATGGTCAATTCATTTATTTGTTTAATTTATTTTTATTTTACCTAAGTTTTTAGCTTACATCTCGGGTTTCATATTATATAGACTTTATTAGTTTTGTGTAATTTTTTTTTGAGTTTTTAATTAACTCTAGTTTTGTTTTAGTCAAGTTTTTAAGTTCTAGTTTAGTTTCCACTATTATGTCATCTTAATTTTATATTCACTATAGGTTGCTATTTTTTTCTCCCACCTTCTCGGTATAACTTTTCTTGACTATAGCTTCAAGATATATCTTGAGTACAAGCTACTGACATAATTCCATTAGAAGTAATATATATACATAAAATGTATCTTCAGGCTTTAGCTTACTTTTATTCTCTAATGGAGATAAGCAAAAAAAAAAAAAAAGATTATGTGTTGCGCCATTATATCATTGACTGATTGAGTGTTGCATCTTTCATATCCTAACATGACCCGATATGCGCACCGTATTTACTCAATGTTTGTGCTTTTCTCGATCTTTTAGTATGATCGACTTCAAACTTTATTTTGTGTTCAGCCATTGAAATCGATAGATGATGTGGCTTCGTATTTTTCACAACATTTATTGAGCATGTTTCGTTCTGTTGTCTTGTGATGTTTCAAAGATCATATGTCCAAAGTGTCTCAAACTGATTTTGTATACCCCACTTTTTGTTACAGTCTCTTGCAGTAGATGATGTGCTTTAGAGTTTGATTTAAAATTGAAACAATTGTAACTAAACTACTCTTTGGCGAAGGTGACGGCGAAACATAAATTCTGGTGAAATGTGTTTCATGGTCACCCCTGTTTTATAGTTTCTAACAACACACATTGTCGTGAATGTGTTTCGGTGATGAAAAGATTCTATAAGGAAGGTGCGTAAGCATTCAAAACATACCATGTTGCTGAAATGAGGAGACCGAAACATACACGTGCTCCTGCAAAATGTTCAACCAAGATGGTCTCCAGTGCACTCACATCCTAAACGTCTTGACCACAATCGATGTCTAGCAAATACCGGAGGAATACTTGCTGCACAGGTGGTCGGAAGAAGCAACGTTGAAAGTTCCTCGGCATTTCTTAGGTCCCGAACCGGTGTTTCTTTGAAACAATAGTCATAGAACATAGAACACGAAAATAAGTTATTGTAACATCTCAATCTGTTTGCTTGAAACAATAGGCATAGAACATAATGCAACATCTGAAATAGAAATAATGAATATTCAAAATAAAGGAGATGAAACATTTCTAATAAATGTATAAAACGAACATGAGTGCTCAATGCAACACTAAGCATTCGAATAAGGGAATTTGCGAGAAAACATAATCTCCATAATGTTGCAACATCGGGATTCAAGTATCGTAACATCTTGAAAGAACTGATGAAACAACACGTTTGTGCTTTTTGCAACCGCGAGAAGATAACTACAAGCGTGTAACATCACAAACAATGCGCAACTTGCTCCACTAGTATGCAACTTGCTCCACCATACGAGGCGAAAACCTTTGACACGGACAACAAAGCGCCAAACCCATCCTCATCTATCCATGATATCGTATGCACTGAAAACCTTGTCTAAAAACATTCATTGGATGTCCTCGTTATAGAAACAATTCCTTCACAAAAAGTGGGGTACAAAAAATCAGTTTGAGACACTTGGACATATGATCTTTGAAACATCACAAGACAATAGAATCGAAACATGCTCAATAAATGTTGTGAAAAAATACGAAGCCACATCATCTATCGATTTCAATGGCTGAACACAAAATAAAGTTTGAAGCTGATCATACTAAAAGATCCGAGAAAAGCACAAACATTGAGTAAATACGGTGCGCATATCAGTCATGTTAGGATATGAAAGATGCAACACTCAATCGATCAATGATATAATGGCGCAACACATAATCAGTCTTTTTTTTTTGCTTATCTCCATTAGAGAATAAAAGTAAGCTAAAGCCTGAAGATACATTTTATGTATATATATTACTTCTAATGGAATTATGTCAAGAGCTTGTACTCAAGATATATACTGAAGCTATAGTCAAGAAAAGTTATACCGAGAAGGCCGGGAGAAAAAATAGCAACCTATAGTGAATATAAAATTAAGATGACATAATAGTGGAAACTAAACTAGAACTTAAAAACTTGACTAAAACAAAACTAGAGTTAATTAAAAACTCAAAAAAAAAATTACACAAAACTAATAAAGTCTATATAATATGAAACCCGAGATGTAACTGAAAACTTAGGTAAAATAAAAATAGATTAAACAAATAAATGAACTGACCAACTAAAAGTTTAGTAATTTTTATGTTTCATTGGTTACGTTACAATTGTATGTTTCATTGCTACAAACCCTATACGATTAGTGATAATGAAAGGCGGTGCTGATAGCCAAATTGAATGAGACAACTCTGAATATAAAGGTGAAACAACAAATATAAAAAGGTGAAACATGGGGGCTGATGAGCAAATTGAGAGAAGCCAGGCAAGCATGCAACACCATTAAAGGTTGGAATGTCAATGGGATTGCAACCATCATTGAAATATGTGAGTATCGAGTGAAGTATAAATAATAGATGAATGATGAAACATGCACAAAGGAAATTGCAAACAAGTAGAAATGCACAGGAGAAAGCATACTATTTCAAACATTTGTCTTGCAATGCTGAAACAAAAAAAGTGGGAGAAGGTGAAACATGTATTGTTTCAAAGACGGAACATACCATTTCAAGTTTTTGGAACAGAGCACTAATGCACTAATTTATACGTGAAGGGTTGTAGCCATGTTTGAATTAAAAGGAGTTTTTGGCATGAAAAATGTCAAATCCTGATCTTCAAACATATTTTCCTGTTACCTTATCGTGATCTTAGGTGGTAGAATAATAAAAAATCTTATTGACGACATTAACCGATGAAACAAAAACTCCTTTTGGAGCTCTAAGGAATGCCATTCTTT
The DNA here is from genome assembly GCA_015847255.1 of Hyparrhenia diplandra. Taxonomy (NCBI): domain Eukaryota; kingdom Viridiplantae; phylum Streptophyta; class Magnoliopsida; order Poales; family Poaceae; genus Hyparrhenia; species Hyparrhenia diplandra. Next base: position 41,540 of record JADLZK010000286.1, on the reverse strand, counting down.
ATGTAGAAAGAGATTAAGATTATGCAACACTAATGCACATTCTGACTCCCTGCCTTTAACTTTCTGTACCATAAAACAAGTAAAGTGGCCTGCTGCAACTATTTTTGAAACATGCACAAAGCAAAATGCAAACAGTAGAACAAGTATAGATGAAACATTGAGGCAAACCAAAATATTCAATTGGCAACAGATGTAACATCATATTTCTAGATGAAACATTGGTATGTCAACATAGTATTTCGGATACATAAATCGGGATGTTACTCCTTCATACTTGTATGATATCCGGATGTAACATGAACATATAGATAAAAAAATTGTAATGCCAAAACAAATTAACATCAATACCGGGAACGAGGGGGCTTGGTCTCTTTGGTTGAAGGTAGCTTATTCTTGAAACATTCTTTGGGGACAAAGAGGCATCATCTTTTTTGATAGGAGGCTTCGCCTTGACCGAGGCGACTTAATCACTCTTTTGCTTGAAGAAGGCTCGCCTTGATGCTTGTTTGTGGCCCTCCTCAAGGGCACCTTCCGTGCTGCCGCACGTGCACGCGGCCGTCATGCCGACTTCTCCATCACGAGGTCGCACGAAGTCGCCGGCATCATAGCCGCTCTTTGCCGATGATTCTCGATTCAAAATCATCGTCATCGAGCTGATGTTCTCGGATGAATCCTTCCTAGGTGTCTTGACATTCGAACGCGACCTCGAGACTACCCTACGACACAAACAAAAAAACATAAACGTCGTCGGCTATGGTGGAATAGGGGTCCAACGCTACCGGGAACACATCAACTACTAGGTCTGTACCACGAGGGACCAAAGTTTAATTGCATAGCTCAATTGAGCAACACCAGGGCTGTTCTTTGAAGGCGGGCAAATCGGCAAAATTGAGCCCGACAATCGTAGCTCACAATAAGGCGGAGCGCACAATAGTCGGACTCATGGTTTTCTATGGTTCACAATGAATGTAGGTGCGCATCGTTCTTCCCTAACTCACCACGAAAAACTAGTCTATATGACCAGAACGAACTCGCGGCCAAGACAATGCGATTTCATTAATACAGTGGTCGACCTCACACCTCCATGGGCACCATGAATCTGAGCGCCCAAGTTGGGCAACACGTCGCCCCGCAAAGATGGGGGCGAGAGCTACCTCCCCGAGCGGCGGCTAGGGAGACAACGTGTTCCCTTCGGTCTTTTTCCTCAGCGATGGCGTCCGTCGTCCACGGGCGGACGGATGTGCAACGAAGTTTTGGCTGGGGAGAGGGGATGACTAGGCGGCTTTGATGCGACCCAATTCGTCGTTCGGTCCGACGACACGGCTCTCTCTCCTGGCATCTCCCTAGGGTTTGCGAGAACCGAGCGTCGCGCCGGAGAGAGGAGGTGGAGCGCGGCGGGGCACGCGAGCATGTCGTCATACGGATGCGGAGGAGGAGGCGCGATGCGACGGCGTGCGTGGGGAGGGGAGGGACAAGCACGGGGCGGGAGATGAGAGGGTGGCGCGCATACACCGGCGAGGGAGACGACCTGCGGCGGATGGCGTCGAACGAAAGAACCGAATCGAACCAAATCGACGGAAGCGGATGACCGCGCGACGGCGGAGAAACTCACCGGCGATGAGGAGGAAAGCGGCGCGCGGACGAGTAGGCGGCCGACGGCGGCGACCCGGCCGAGCGAATCGTCGTCGACGGGCGGCAACCGCCTTCCCCGCACCGCCGCGACGGCAGAAAAACCCCAACGATTTGGGGGAATGGAACGGAGGAGGAGGGCACGGGGGTTGGTTTGGAGCGAGCTGTTACGTGACAATAGATGGGCCAGCTCGTTCTTGCGGCCCAGCAACGCTTGGCGTCCGAACGGTAGGACGCTCCAAACACAGCATTACCGTTGTAGGAGCTATGAAACGCAAGCGGTCTGTAAGATTGGACATCTGAGAATGATTGATCACCTGTTTGCATGCCGGGAATACAAGTTTCAAACCATTTCAGATGAAAGTCTATGGTAAAGGAAAAATGCGAGTTTTCTGGCAAGGCATAGAAACTTTCAAAGCAATTTTCAGGCGAGCTTTAAATCGAAAACAAGGTGTGCAGCTGTTGCAGATGAAGAGTCCAATATTCGTCGCAAATCTTAATAGTGATTAAGAAAAGCTTCCATAAAATAGCAATTAAAATAAAGGGGACAAAGTCGCTGACAGATGGGACCCAGACGTGGATTTTTCATTCATCTCCGTTCTCCTCTTCTCGCTTCCTCTTCGTCCCCCGTGACGTCAGTACGTCACCCATCCTCACAGGCTGTCGGCACCCGCCCGCGCCCGCCGCCGCCTTGCGCCGCCGTGCCACGACCCCTCGCGGTTTCAGATCAGGCCCGAATCGCAAGCGGCGATCTGTACGCCGTCCACGCTCCAACGCCTAGCACGATGGCGCACCCGATGTACGGCTCCGGGCCGCTCCGATCCAGGTAAACCCTACCGTACCACCTCCGCCTCGTCTGGCGCGGTCGATTTGCCCCCCTTGAAATTGTCTCAGTTCCCGTGATGGATTTGGGTTACTTGCTTGCGGGGTCGCAGGAACGCGGCAAACTCGGACGAAATCCAGCTGCGGATCGACCCGGTGCACGGGGACCTCGACGAGGAGATCGACGGGCTGCACTCCAGGGTCCGCATGCTCAAAGGGGTAAGGTTTGGTTCCCCTCTTGTCTTGATCCTTAGTGGGTTTTCATATTCGTTGCGTGATGCGTGATACCTTTGCTTGATTATAGGGTCCTTGGTTATCCGTGATTTTTGAACTACAAAACATATTTTGGTTGGGTACGCACGTTGTAGATTTTTATGGATGATTTATATATTTCATAGTTGTTTGTTTCTGATTCACATGTAACCAGAATCGCAAGTTAGTGCCTGGTGGTGGTGCAGCTTGCTAGTTCGGCTAAGCTGGTTCCATTTCTTCAAACCTAATTGAACCGCTCGATTCTGCTTTAAATGTTATCCGATTTATGATTTAGCACTTTGGTGGTGCACGGTTCAGCTAAACTGGTTCCATCATCTTTAAAACTACCTGAATTGTGAGTGGATGGAACTTGAATTAGAATCTCAGGTGAGAATAAGATACGGTCATGTTGGTTTCATGCTAGGTGCCAGCAAGCCTTCTAAAACCAGTTCCTTATCCTGCTACATCTAGGCAGTCTGCAACACGAGGATATGAAGGGAATTTTACAGGGGGTAGTTCAATTCTTATGGGAATAAGGAAAAGAGTTTTTTTTTTTTTTTGTTTTGACCGGATTAGTAGAGGAGTCCCCTACCTTTTTTTAATTCTCAATTAAATGAAACAATGAAAAGCACATAAGGAATACAAGGTATCTATATCCAAAAGAAAAAAAAATTATGTTACAAAAGGCTATCTCTCCAAACTTGTAAAAGGTTACTTCTAACTGCTTTGGCTTTGACACACACCAGACCAAGTTCTTCTTTGAAATCTCTCCTCCATTGATTAAGGTCCTTTTGCTTATTGTCAAAGATGATGCCATTTCCTGTCGTCCAAATAATCCAACAAGCTGTGATGAATATCTCTCTGAAGATGATACTGTTAAAATCTTGCCTACCTTGTAGAATCATGTCTAGAAAATTCAGATCTAGGTCCCAATCAATATGAATGGTAGCCCAACAGTCCTTACTTAAAGGACATTCAAAGAATAAGTGAAAACATGTTTCTTCACAGTTGAGTCACAGAGAACACAGCTGTAGTCATCCAATTGCATGTTTTTTTCGTTTAAGCAAATTTCTAGTATTTAATCTGTGCCTGATCAGAGTAAATTTTGTGCAAAATTTATGTAACTGATGTCACCTGGTGTATTTGCAAAGGCAATACATTATTTAGTGCGTGTCAAGGTCGTTTGATCTACTTTGATTGTTAACAGCTAATCAACACACATATGGCTCAGTTGGTGACGCATTGTTGTTAGTTTTCATCAGTACAGCAGAAATGCTGGGTCCTCTTGGTTTACCCATTGCTTCTGTCCTTGTTGATTTCTACTTTGTTTAATCTACCACAATGAAGTCTCAATGATTTCATTAAACCTTATTGCTCCAGTGGTTTCATACTGTTTAAGGCCTTGCTGTTGCAAGCTCTCTCACAGGTTAGATGTGGTGAAGACCGGTTATTTGCATTCTGGTAGAACCAACCTTGTTAATATTTCAAATTTATTGCTTATAGTATTTATATCAATGTTTGAACAAGTAACAAAAATGCCTTGAGATATGATTATTCATTATTGCTACAGTTACGTACAAGCTGTTCTTTACTATTTGTAATTAGCTTCTAGTCAAAGAATTTGTTCTTTTTTGGAAGTTTAGTTTGACTTTTGGTGTTTGAACTTTGATCAACTGTTTCTCCAGGTGGCCCAGGAGATAAATTCTGAAGCCAAGTTCCAGAATGATTTTCTTAATGAACTGGTATTTTCTCTTCCTTTTCTGTGTTTACTCTGCCCTCTGTTGAGCCCGGTATTATTTGTTTGGTAGCCCTTGGTTATGCCTTGGCTGTCATATATAGGTAGCTGCATGGTTATAAGGTGCTGGTGTGCATATAACCTTTTTCCCTCTCAGATGTATTTGCTCCATATTCAATCTGTGTTATCTGATACTTGCCAGAACCTTTTTTTCACTCTTTTTTATTCTATAAATTTGTGTCTACCATGTCAAAGGACTAAGTATTTGTTTCAGCCTTTTCTGGATTTAGACCTGTTTGGATCCATTATTAGCACTAAAAAATACTAGCACTAACATTAGTACTGGTTCCAAACAGACCTGCTATTAAACCTGCTAATTATTAGCTGGAGGGCTGATAACTATTAGTTCCATTAGCAAGTTTGGAGTTGCTAATAGGTACATAGTTCATATGGACCTTTAACTTACTATCCAACCACCTATTAGCAGGTGAATCCAAACAGGCCTATTAGCTAGCTAATTTTTGTATGGCCTTGAAGTCCCCTTAAGACGAACACTATCTATACCTACTAATAAAGAGAGAAAAATTTCCGCCGTCCACCAAAAATTTCGTCCACCCTGCCTGCCCTCTAAATCAAATCAGAGTCCGACACATATACGCCTTCCCGTCCCCACTTTTCTTTTCGTCATCGAACGGACCAGAGCGAGTACTTCCATCCGACTAGATCGATCAGCATCGTGGGCGCCTGGACCATCACCACCAGCAACGCGTGCACCCGCTGGGCCAGCTCGGTGCAAAGCCCAACAACCAGCGTTGCAGGCTGGACCTTGTCGAGCGGGCCAGCAGCGAGACTCCATGCTTTGCATTTCTTTAATTAACACAAGCTGCGGGCCCGTGCTATATTTAGGCACATGCAAAGCACCGTGCAAATTCTTTTCACTGCATGTAGCAAGAACCGCCGTCGGCCACCAAGAAGCACACGCCCAAGTGCAAAACACATATCTATATCTATACCTACTAATAAAGAGAGAAAATTTCCGCCGTCCACCCAAAATTTTCGTCCCAACCTTCAACCTTCTTCTACGAGTCATACTGCTTTGTTCTTCCGTATACGTCCGCCTCCTTGTCATCGGCAAGCAAGGTATAAAGGTTAAGAGACCGTGACGCAAATCAAACAAACGCTATCCCGTCGCGTCGTCTCCTCTTGAGATACCAAATTATAGCACGTGCCCTCATCCCCGAACAGAACGATGAGAAGGAAAAGGAAACTAGGAAAAGGAATCCACACGACAAAGGATTTAAGTTGAATCAAATCCAAATACAAATAAAGATCAACAACCACCATATACAAGACTTGGGGCCAAGGGGATCAATCAATGACTCGAGGGCGGAGCGGCGTCGTGGGGCACCTGGAGTCGCGGGGGCCGCCGCCAATCGGTGGCGGAGTCGCCGAACAATGGACGGGCGGAGGCACGGATCAAGACCGCCAAAACGGGCGCCGTCGGACAAGCTTCCATGGCAACTATCCGGCAGATCGATCGCCGCCTTCCCCGACTCAAGACGAGCAAATATATATATAGAGAGAGAGCGTATAGAGATGTTGGGATGGGGCGGGCCGGGCGATGCGAGCTTGCGCTGAAATGGTGTCGCCCGGAGGTGTTGCCGCGAGAGGGCACGGGTGCTCGTGATTCACGGCGCACGGCATCGCATCGCGGCGTTCAATGTCGTAGTCGCGGCACGACGACTACGTGCTACCATCGCCGAGACCGACTCTCGACCGACTACTTCATGTCTGATCTGGGCGACGCTGCCGCTGGAACCGCCAAGGCGTCGCCCGTCGTTGCCGCCGCCGCCGCCTCACTTCATCGCTTATGAAGACGAGCGGCATCCCGGATGTCGGACAATCACAAAGACCGGCCTCCTACGCCGTGGCGACGGCGATTTCTTGGTGGCGGAGCTCAAGATGGAGTGCGTGAAGTAAAGCGGCGACGACGAGGAGGAGCTCAAGATGGAGTACGTCAAGGAAAGCGGCGACGACAACAAGGCGATCAAGATGTAGCATGGCATGGAAAATGACAACGATGTCAAGGTGCACAAGGAGGCCGCGCTTTTGCTGGTTCCCCCCCGGTTCTAAAGCTTGATTGGTTTTTTTTTTTAGATATAAAACTAAGTCCGATTCGTTTTGCAAGTCTTTTGCTACAACTTTAATCTAATACTCCCTCGTTCCAAATTGTAGTTCACTTTTGGCTTTTTCTAGATTCATTTGATTTACTATGTATCTAGACATAGTGTATGACTAGATGCATAACAAAATCAATGTATCTCGAAAAGCCAAAGTGAACTACAATTTGAAACGGAGGGAGAGATGTTATTACTATTGGTTTAGATGATAAAAATAGGAAGACAAAAATACTACTAAGAGACAATAGTTTTTAAAAATAATTAAATTAATTTTGGTCAAATTTGAATATATAGATTTTTTTTCCTCCTACCTGCCTTGCAAAGCAAGCTAGCAAGCCATCGGATAAATACATATGTATTGTTTCAGTTTTTATTTTTTCATAAATGGTTGGGCAATTTTATCCCATTGTGACACACAATACATATACATATTTAATATCTCATCGTAAGTTTTCATTAAAATTTGATATTGATATTTTTTCTCTCCCGTTGCAACGCACGGGCATATTTGCTAGTCAAACTGTTAATTTCTGGATTTATGTGTTGCATCCAACTTTCATAGAGCCTATGTCATGATTGAGTAATACAACCATAATATTATTACCTTCAGAAACTGTTAATCTTTGCTGTGCTCTTGACAATCTATATCGGAGTTATGCTCTGACTTTGGTTATTACTTGTTCATGTACAGCAAATGACCCTTGCAAAGGCTCAGGCTGGAGTGAAGAACAACATGCGGAGGTTGAACAGGAGCATCATCCAGCAGGGCTCAAACCATGTTCTTCATGTTGTCCTCTTTGCACTGTTCTGCTTCTTCGTTGTCTACCTCTTGTCGAAGTTCTCTAGAAGATAGTTCCCGTCTTCGGTGGGAAAATCTAGGATACCATGACTTGTATGTAGTCTAAAGAGAAAAAAAAATGCTATTATACTTTTGTCTGGCTTTGTATCTTCAGTCTTCATGTCGAAATTCAAAACAACCCAGAAAAGGCCTAACCTCATCCACTGATCCATATGATTGGAACTGTTGGGATTTCACTACAGAGACGTTCTCCCTTGCGTGTTTTGTTGAGTTTATTATGCAACGAGTTGAGCGTGGATCAAAAGTGGCATATAGTAGGATAAAAAAAAGACTAATGTTAATCACATCATTCAGTACAATGCATAGCATGTATATGAATCCATTCCTGTATTTTGTAGGATTATATTCCATTGTAACTAGCTGGGGTGGTTTCTTGTACCAGCATGTTATTATTTCTGATATTCAGAAGACATATGCAAGCAACTGGTTTCTTCATTGATACATACAGGGAAGAAATCTAACTGGCCACCATTTCTTACAATTTATAATGTGACTTTGCCTCGTGGAATTGGATTTGATTGAACGATATTTTAGGCGGGGGCGTGCTAGGCGCCACCTTGGTCGGCGGCGTGGCTGACCAGGGCAGCCCAGCTAAGAGCCCACATAAGGGCCCGCGATGCCTTCTCCTTTCCTTTTTCCTCGCGACGCCTCCTCCCTTCTTCCTCGTGCCGCGCCTAATGCCCCCGCCGCTACCCCGCCCCCGCCGCGGGCGCACTAGGGTTCGCCGGAGCTCCAGCGAGCTAGGGCCGCGACATTCAATGTTGCATGTATTTGTATATAGATGAGTCCAGATTCACCGAATATTTGTTGCATTTGATTGAATCCTAAAACGACTAACAAATTGGAACGGAGTAGTACTTCTGTGCATTATGTGAGAGGAACCTAGAAACATCACACCATTTATTCTTTGAGTGCCCCTTCTCCCGGCAAGTATGGGAACTCACGACTACCTGGAGCAGATGCCCAGGACTGCATCCAGCGGCATGGAACATGGTGGACAGCTACAAACCAATAGACACATTCATCAAAATGCTGGCTCCTGGCGGGAAGAAGCAACGCTCTTTGGCAATATTGACCCTATGGGCGATCTGGAACCAAAGAAACGCAGTGGTCTTCAGAGGGTGAACGGAAATCGGTGCAGCAAATCCTCTCAGCCATCATTGATTTGGCAAAGCATTGGGCTTTAGCGGGTTGTACTTTTATGGTAACCTCGGTTCCTTTAGTTGTCCAGGATAATAGTGAGTAGTCAACTTAGTTTTAAAGCCCCTGACTGTGCCTAGGCCAAAGAGGAGAGCCTTTCTCGCTTGTAATATGAACTTTTATGCTGCTTCGTCTTAATACAACCAAAGTCGGGCAACCGGATCTTTAAAAAAAATGTAAGCTTTGCATTGTTCTGAATGATTTGACTTAGTATTTTTTATCCTACAATATGCAACTTTTGGATAAAATTGTATATTTTGGACTCCAAACAACGCGCATCGCAGATTTGGGACTCTAAACATAGTAAAAATAACCCAAGGTAATTTTCTCCAACTTTTGATCCACAATCAACGAAACACCAAAGGTAGAGCGTCTCTGACTGCAATCCCAACTCTCTGCAACTAGAACACGGGGGCACGTGACTATCTCGTGCTTCTCTCTCCTCTCTCATCTTCTCTGCCCCCCGTCGTTGCCCCGTCGGATCTCCGGCGAACGCCACCGCGGATAGAGCGATTCCACCCCGCGAGATTGAAGCCCCTTGGTCTGGGAATTTCAAGGTGGGTGCTTGCGGTTGGTGATTTGGGGGTGAAGGAGGTGGAAGGCTATGGGGTCGTCCTCGAAGGTGGTGCGGCCGGAGGAGGTGCTGGAGTCGCTGAAGAACGACGGCAGCATCGATGCGCTCCGCATGAAGATCATCGCCCAGCTCAAGGCCAACGTACGTGCAAAGCTTCCCTTCCCTCTCCCGATTCCCTTCCTGTTCCTTTTAGGCCTTTATTTTGGCTCCTTACTATTATAGAATAGGAGTTTTTTGTTGTATATATATATATATATGATAAAGAAACATTATACAGTTCCTCTAAAAAACATTATAAAGTTAAGAAAACACTCCCAGCTTAAGTTGTTAGAACTGTTTAGGAGATGACATTATACAGTTAAGAAATCACTTCCAGCTTAAGTTGGTAGACCTGCTTAGGAGATATGCTCATAGTATGCGACCCTGGGACTGTCTGAATTAACGAACTGCTATCCAGGTTGTGCCCTTTCTGTAATCGAGGAAGCTCTGTGACTAAATCATTAAAAATTACTGTGACTAAATCATTAAAAATTAAGTAAGTTCATTAGATTATGTAGATGCTGTTGCAGTTAAGAGGCGATCGTGCATGTCCCAAGGGACCTTTAAACAGGGAATTGGTTTGCATGAGAGTTAGGGTATTTAGTTGTTCTTTGCTGTCACTTGGCACTCGTTTCGTTGTCCATTTCAATCGTTTTGCATGAGAATTTGGGTATTTAGTTGTCCTTTAGTGTCACTTGGGGTTTCCACTTCGGTTCTGTTCTACTTTTCCCCATATTAATGTGATGTATCAAGAATTTGTTTGCACTAGAATTTGGGTGTTCACTTTTCCTTTGGTTTCACTTTGCACATGTTGTTTCCTCAGCGGTGTCATTCTGTTTTCCTGTCCTTTCAGCATTATGTTTTGGGAAACTGTTCTTTTTCTTTCCTTATTTATTAGCATAAGGTTTCATGTGTATATGGCAGGATACTCTTGTTGATGTAGAATAAAATCATTTCTGCATTGTCTTATGCTACATGTACTCTTCTTCATGCTCTTGGCATCACTGTATGCCAGACTCACCTGATCGACTTGTCGATGAACTTTCTTACTTTGATTTCAGGAAGATATGAAGAAAAACACTATGATGATGGTGGAGCAAAGCAAGGTACTGAATACTCCTGGAGCCGAGAAAAAGACTAAGAGGGAGTTATTTGATGCACTTCGACAGGAACTGGAGTAAGCTCCTGTCTTTCTGTTTGAATCTATGCTCGAAACAGTACATTGCCTGGTTTGTATTTGTCGTTAACCACAAATTGCTTATTTGGATGTTAAAAATGTTTATAGCAGTTTATACTAACAAGTAAAAACATGTGTAGCCTTGACCTCATACACAGATCTCCAGGTCTAGGATAAGTCGTCTTCCTACGTATCGCTGCCCATTAATGGTTGTTCAGAAAGTAGTGAAGTGATATAGTTCCCATGATTTTATTTGTTCTTCCATTGTTCTGGTGTATTGTTTATATGGTTGAAAATCCAAATTTACATCGCCTGCATTTTGCTGCTTTCGACTCCATTCCCAGCTATTTTTTCTTAAACTCCTTTTGTTCTGCTTAATGAAAAACGTGCTAAAGAACGATCTCGAAAAATGCAGGACTCCAGTCCTTGAGAAAGCCTCCAAGGCAGTTTGGGAGCTGATTCTAGATAATGGTGGATTAGGGAAAGAGATAACCGAAGCAGTTGAGGAAGTCTTCTGCCGGCTCAGTGGAGTTAACATGATGCCACCTCCGCCTTCAGCCGCTGGTGTTCATCAAGAGAAAGACGCGACATGGCTGTTGATGAAGTTGTGAAGAGCAAGGAGGTGGATGCTTTTGAACCATCCTCATCAAGGAAGAGACCCTTCAGCGACGTCAACCGAAAAGGAGCAGGTGCTTTACCAAATGGCAGTGCTACAAACCAGCATGATGAGTCCGAGGATAGTGACCAGAGGATATGATGCTGCTCTGTGCTGTAATTTTTAGTTCAGGCTGAAGTAGCTTTGGTGCTTGAATGATAGAAAGTCGAATTATGATCCCTGCATGTTCTTTGAGCAACTCTACAGCTGCTGTAGGATATTTCAGTTTTCAAGAAAGCAGCTGCTGTTGAGTTTCTTCTGAATAGGCTCTACTAGTACAGTAGTCATAGGCTTCTCTGCCCAGCATTACACCATTGACATCATGAAATGGTCTGTTGTTCACTACAATGGAGTACAAGGGAAGAAATCTAACTGGACACCATTTCTTACAATTTATGATGTGACTGTGCTGGTGGAACTGGATTTGGTTGAACAGAGAGGATATTAGGCCGCGCAGGATAGCTGAACACGCCGTCTCATTTTGAATAAATGGCTGTAGATCAATTTGCGAGGTGGCCCACTACTAAAAGTGAGAAGTATCCATATATATGGGCTTATCATTGACATATTGAGATCAAATTGGCAGAATATGATGGAATTATAGTTGAAAGAGACTACAGGAGGAACTGTCTAATCTTTTAGGAGCAACCTGTCGCTTCAGGATTCATCTTTTTCTTAATGGACAATGCTTCAGACTCATTTGTTGTCTATATTAACTTTGGTCGCCTGAAGAAATCGAAGCCCTTACACTTACAGTGAGCTATCTAGTGTAACAAATCGAGATAGCTCCAAATTTTTATTTGTTTTACGCTTTTACAACCCAGAATGCTCATGGGGCTTTCTTCAGTGCGGGCAGCGTAGCACCGATTACAACTTGCACGCCTCAGATACATATTTGTGGCCAGGAATTTGCTATTGTAAGGAGCAAGATGACTTGTTGCATTACATTTTCAAGAAGGAGCATATCCAGACAGGAAGTCTTGTGAAGTAATTTTTCTGCAGATTTGTTTGAATAGGGCAAATTTGTCGTCTTCTTTTAAAAAGGCACAAATTCTGACAAAAGCTGTTCACCTTGGTTCAGAAAACTTGACATCTTTCTTTTCTTTTATTTACTGGGACCTTTATATCTTTATATACTAGATCTTTAATTCAGTAATCATACAAAAAAAAAGTATATCCCTTTTATTTTGCGAGAGGTTCATGTTGATTGAATTGAATCTAGGGCAATTCTCAGGTGAACATACACAGCTGAACCACAAGAATTTCTTAGTCCTGGAGTTTGCTATGTTTTCCTTTCAAATACCAAGCAAATTTTGCTCAGTAGGACTACAGATATTGTACAATACAAAATGACATTGTTGTCACTGACAAATGGTCCTAAATCCCCGTTCTTTTTTGGTTTTTGACTCTTTTTTTTTTGAGTTTTTTCTCAAATACACTCTTTTTAGATTCGTTTTAAAAAATGGACCTTTTCTCGGCGCCACGAGTCACGGCGCTAAGGTATAACGTCTCGGCGCCATGACCCATGGCGCCGAGGTTGACGGCGTAGTAAACGGCGTGGCATCGTAAATTTTACATTTACCCCCCTCGGCGCCATGATCCACGGCGCCAAGGGGGTAAATGTAAAACTTGCACTTTTTACCTTCTTTACACGCGTTTGCAATGAACAAGTAAATTTATTCTTACAGCTCAGTAGCAATGAACGTGTTGTCTGATTGGTTAGCCTGCGCGCGCACAAGCCGACTTCCTCTACGTTCAGGGTTCGAAACCCAAGCTTTGCAGTTTTTTTTGTTTTTTTATTTTTAATAAGCAAACGGTTAAAATGCTATGAATTTTTTCTACGGTTTTGAACCCTACGATTTGGACATAATATTTTTTGAAACCATTTGGACATAAATTTTATTATGACTTGGACAGTCCTAAATTTATGTAATGCTTTATTTATTACGTCACATAACGTTTCAAATAAAATAAAAACTTCTCACGTGAAGTTTCGAAATCAAATAAAAAAATTGAGAGAACATTATTGTTATGTGTGTTTATTTTATATACAGTATCTAAATCTAATTTCTCCGTATATTATCATATACATGGAATTTAGCATTTGTTTATTTACGTTTCCTATGAAAAGTCGCATGACGTTTAAAAACAAGTAAAAAAAGCAACAAAATCGATACGTTGCTGGGTCTTGAACCTTGGCTGCCATGGCTAGCCCCTCACACAATAACCAGTGAGCTACAGCTTTTTTGCAGCTTAGTTTAGACAACAGTTTTATTTGTTCCATTGCAAACACGTGTATACAAGGCAAAAAAGTGCAAGTTTTACATTTCCCCCGGCGCCGTGAATCATGGCGCCGAGGGGGAAAATATAAAATTTCCGGCGCCACGCCGTTTAAAATTGGCTCCCACGCCGTGAACCTCGGCGCCATGGGTGGTGGCGCCGAGACGTTATACCTCAGCGCCGTGCCCCATGGCGCCGAGAAAAGGGTCCATATTGTGCACGGAAACGAAAAAAGACGTATTTGAGAGAAACTTTCAAAAAAAGGGCTAAAAAGCAAAAAAGACGGTCCTAATCCCCACATGTCATCTTCACGAGTATTGCATCCCTAACAATCTGTTTATGAGCAAAATCTTCCACATGGCCTGCCACCACACCAGCTTGGGATGCTGTGTAGCATTGTCCAGGGCTCGGACTCTATAAAAGGCTCACACCGGGCACTCATTCCTTCACCACGAGCTCACGCACACATCCATCAGCAATGGCGACCGCCATCACCAGGCTCTTGCACCACCTAGCACTCTTCCTCCTCGTTCTTCAGTTCGCCGACGCAGTTCTCACCCCAAAGACCAAGAACCACGAGGCGCTGAAGCCTCAGTCATCGAGCACCACCTACATCGTCCATGCCAACGACGTCGCCAAGCCTCCCCACTTCGGCTCCCTGAAGGAGTGGTACCATTCCATGGTGACCACGCACGCCACGTCCACTCGGGCGGCGAGCTCCAGCGGCATCCTGTACACCTACGACACCGTCATGCACGGCTTCGCGGTCCAGCTCACTGGCGACGAGGCGCGGCTCATGTCCAGCGCGCCCGGCGTCATCGGCGTGTACAAGGACAGGGTTCTCTACCCTCAGACCACGAGATCGCCGGGTTTATGGGCCTCGAACCCGGCAACGGCGCCTGGAAGCAGACCGACTTCGGTGACGGCATCATTATCGGCATCATCGACAGTGGCATATGGCCCGAGAGCGCGAGCTTCCACGACAGCGGGCTCGGCCCCGTCCGGTCGAGCTGGAAGGGCAAGTGCGTGGACGCCCACGACTTCAACGCTAGCTTGTGCAACAACAAGCTAGTCGGCGCCAAGGCCTTCCACGCTGCTGCGGACGCCATGGCCATGGCCTCGACTGAACAGTCCCCAAGGGACAAGCACGGACACGGCACGCACGTGGCCTCGACGGCCGCCGGTTCTGAGGTCCAGAACGCCAGCCTCTACACGTTCTCCCAAGGGACCGCGTGGGGAATGGCACCCAGGGCGAGGATCGCCATGTACAAGGCATGCGGCGTCAATGGCGAATATAACATTGCGGACGTCGTAGCGGCGGTGGACGCTGCGGTGAAGGACGGCGTTGACATCATTTCCATGTCCCTCGGAGGCAGTGGTCCCGAATCCTTCCACGACGACGAGATCGCAGTCTCCACGTTTGGTGCGGAGCGCAAAGGCGTCTTCGTCGTCCTCGCTGGCGGCAATGATGGCCCGCGGGCATCTACGGTGTTCAATTCGGCGCCGTGGATGACCACCGTAGGCGCCGCCACCGTGGACCGGCAGTTCCCGGCGCACCTCACGCTCGCGAACGGGGTCGTGCTTGCCGGGCAGTCCCTTTATACCATGCATGCCAAGGGCACGCCCATGATCCAGTTAGTGTCCACGGACGCCCTCAAAGATGATTGGACGCCCGACACGGTCATGGGCAAAATCATCGTGTCCGACGGAGCAGGCCACTTGCTTGGCATCGTCTTGCAGAATGCTGGTGCAGCAGGGGTAGTTGGTGTGGATCCTAGCGAGTGGTCTCGAGATGCTTCCATGCCCCATTCCTTCACCCTTCCGGGTCTCACGCTCAGCTATACCGATGGCGAGAAGCTCAGGGTGTACATGGCCTCGGTGCCCTATCCGGTGGCGTCCTTCAGCTTCGGCTGCGAGACGGTCATCGGCCACAAGAACCGGGCGCCGGTGGTGGCGGGATTCTCATCGCGGGGCCCCAACCGTGTCGCACCCGAGCTCCTCAAGCCCGATGTCGTCGCGCCGGGAGTGAATATTCTTGCGGCCTGGCCGGGCGACGCACCACTAGCGGCTTACCCCGGAATCCCCATTCCCCGACGGGAGGAGAGTGAACTACAACATCATCTCCGGGACGTCCATGGCGTGTCCGCACGTCGCTGGGATCGCGGCGCTGATCAAGAAGAAGCACCCAAGCTGGACGCCCGCCATGGTACGATCGGCGCTGATGACGACCGCCGCGACGGTCGACAACAGTGGCGGAGACATCCTCGACAACGGGGTCACCGCGGGCCGCACCGACAACGTCAGGGTGGCGACGCCGCTGGTTGCCGAGGCCGGGCACGTGCAGCCGGACCTCGCGCTGGACCCGGGCCTTGTCTACGACGCCGGCGCGCGCGACTACGTCGACTTCCTGTGCGCCCTGAACTACACCGCGGAACAGATGCGGCGGTTCGTTCCGGACTTCGTCAATTGCACGGGAACGCTCGCCGGCGGCCCCGCCGGCCTCAACTACCCGTCGTTCGTCGTGGCCTTCGACAACCGCACCGACGTCCACACACTGACGCGGAGGGTGACCAAAGTGTCCGAGGAGGCAGAGACGTACAATGTCACTGTCGTGGCGCCGGAGCACGTGAAGGTGACCGTCACGCCGACGACCTTGGAGTTCAAGGAGCACATGGAGATGAAGAGCTACTCGGTGGAGTTCAGAAATGAAGCCGGAGGGAACCGGGAGGCAGGGGAGTGGGACTTCGGGCAGATCAGTTGGACGAGCGGGAAGCATAAAGTCAGGAGCCCGGTAGCGTTCAAGTGGCAGAACTGATGAACTCTAGAGTTCTAGTAGTCCAAATAAGACACGGGGTGTGTTTAGAGCCCCAACTTCCCTCCAAAATTCTATGCATTCCCATTACATCCTATCACATCGAAACATTCAATGCACCTAAAGAACGTTTGCCGGCCAAGATAAAAATTTAGGTAAACAAAAAACTAATTGTCCAGGTTTAGATGTACATTGCATGGTACGATTCTTTTAAGCCTAGTTACGCCATGATAGGATAATATTTACCACAAACAAACGAAATGTGCTTCTGATGTTTTTTCGGTTCGAACGGTGCTTTCGCACCAAAAATTTGGCCCTAATTTTTTTTTTTTTCGGCCCAAATTTTGGGCTCTAAACACACCCACGTTTACACAACGCGTAACAGAACAGTAGCGAGAGGTCCTAAATCATTCATGACACGTGGACCCCGAATATTCCCTGGACGTAGGTATTCGAACCTCTAGAATTGGAAATTGGAATCAGCATTCCTGAATTCTGCTGTTTGATTTGCAACTCCAATATCTTGGTATTGGACCATGACTAGAAGTGGGCTTTGTGGAGCTTTGTATTGTGAACAACAACTACTTCTCACAACTATGTATGCTAACACATATACCCTAAACCTAACACTAAAGAATATAAACATCATAAATACTAAACCTTAAACCCTAAACATTAGACCCTATACTTAACACTAAACCCTGACCCATAAAAATGTAGTGGGACCTTATGTTATAGGGAGGAGGGGGGAAATAGTTTAGCCGCAACCCATAGTCCCGTATAGAAACAGACAATAGTTTAGCCGCCGACCACCCGCTCCAACCTCCGGGGTGACTCCGCCGCCGCCACCTCCGGCCCTCGTTCCCTTAAGCCTCCGGCCTCACTTTGCCCGATGAGGAGCGGGGGTCCGTCCTTTTAGTTGATCTGTTGTTTTCATTAGGTTTCTCCTTTCATTTTTTTTCCTCGGTAATAATTTGTGCTAGGTTTTGGTTGGCCGTTTCGATGTCTTCGATCTGGCTTCCTGTTTCGTCATGGGGATCTCGGTGGGATGCGTCGTCATCTTCGATGATGGCATGCTCTTGAGATTGAGGTATGTTGGCATAGTCCATTTCGAGAAGGGATTGGATCTATTTTTCCCTTCTTTGGGAACGTCTTTTGGTTCTTGGTGGTGATGCCAGCGATGTCATATCTTTTGTTCGGTTTAACCTTCGGAAGATATGGGCGATGTGCTTCGGCGCCCCTTATTTCCTATAGTGGTTGAGCATACTTTGCTTGGCGCTTTTTTGAGGTCTTCATGTTCGTGGAGTCTTCTATTGGTAGAGACTACGATTCTCGCGCCCGTGATCGGTGTACATCCACGATCGTAATGGAGAACTTCTTGAAAAGTTATACGTTGTGGGGCGTGAGAAACATGAAGTGTAAAGAATTTAGTGGTGTGCTTCAATGTAATTTTATTTTATGTTGACTCTCACTTATAAAATAGGTTTAATTAATTTAATGAAATCTTAGTCCCTTTCTAAAAAAAAAAAAAACAGTCGTGGGATTGAGTTTCTGGTGAAACTGGGCTCTCGTGATCCCGACGCCTCCTCGCCGGTGGCCTAACCCGACGCCGCCACCGACCCAAGCGCCGCCGACGCCTCCACGCTGGTCACGCCCTGATCCGCGCCACGCAGCCCGCGACAAATCTCTTTGCCAGGTCCGACAACTCCCTCTCCGCTCGCGTCCCCAATCTCCGCCGTTTTTCTTCGCGCGAGGCCTGACGCCTCCGTCGGCCGTCGCGACTCCCGACCGTCTTCGTGCGTGTGCGGTCAACTACCTTCATCTCCGGTAGGTTCCTTCTTCCCCGTCTCTGGAGGTTCGGCATCTCCTTCCTCCAGCAGGTTTCTTCCCCAGCTCCAGAGGTGTGTGGCTGCTCCGCTGGTAGGAGCAGTTGGGAGAAAATGTGTCAACTCTAACAATAGAATTGGTATTGATAGACATTTCAATACACGGTTGAATTGATATTGGTAACCAATGCAATTCCAACCCCTTCAGTATCTACATCCAAATGGACCCTTTATTGTTCATGTGCAACATATATTTGTATGCTATGCAACATGATGTAGCCTGGGTTTTAAATCTTTTTCATACTATGAAATCACCACGTGATCAACACATGCAGTGTTACAATCAATATTTGGCTCGGGTTTTCAATTTTGGCGCTTAGCAGTGCCCTAGGCTTTGGAGATTTACCAGCTCCTCCACCATGAATCAGCAAACTGCCTGTCATTGTGTATTCAATTATTTTGCTTTAGTATATATAGGAATCTAATGTAGTTACAACCATGGTATTGAACAGGATTTTGTTTTTACCAAATTGTGTATTGGACTATACTGAATTTCATATTGCAGTATTGGTTAGACAATCTCTGCCACCCTGGGTCCACCAATCTTAGCAACCCTAGTTTGCTCCAGTAGCCGGTTTTGCTCCCGCATCAGATGAATCAAGTCTTTCATCGTCCCCTGAGTCCAGTTAGTTGCGTATCTTCTTGCTGCCTGAGAAGTCTACTGGGCCATCTCATCCCTCTCTGGTTTGTTAGTCTATTTGTGTTCTGCACACATAATACATCTCTGTTTGCACTAGACACCATAGGATCAACCAACCTCTATGTACGGCTACAGCTTATTTTTCCAATATTTTTTTTTTGGGGTTTTGTCAACTACTGCACTCAAATCCTAGCAAAAATTGAGTTCGGAAAGGGCTTCAGATGTGTACTAAGATGTGATGCTTTGTGGGTCTTGTATTAGGTGTGGTAAAGCTAATGCTTTGGAGGTTGTGATGTACAGCTCTGCTGGTTAGATAGATGGAGGTGCCAATTAACTCTACACAATCTGGTGCTCACTTTCCTGTGCAGCATCGGTCCCTCTCGTTAGACATCAAGGTACCTGTCTTGCAACACAAAGTTTTGAATTGTGTTACATTTAGTCAGATTAAGCATATGATGAATATAATGTGCAGTAGAATATGGTAGTTTTCCTTGACTGAAGACCTAACGTTGTCATGATTATTAGTATCAAGTTGGTATTGGTGAGTGTGTTTGCTTTCTTAGAGTTTCCTAAATATGAAGATAACTTGGTTACCTTTTTTTTCTTTTTGGATATTCTAGGAAAATAAAACAGATATTGTTATCAGTAAATATGAAGATACCTTTCTGGTAAGTTGAAAGTGTCGATTCTTATTGAGTTGGGGCCTGATTCTTTCTCACATGCCAAAAATGTTCATCTTTATTAAAATCTGCAGGTGATTGTGACACAAATCGGCTGCATGGGAACCATACTAGCTGCCAAGTATGCTTATTTTTTAATGCAAATTCGTTCTCCTAAACACGCAAAATTCAGGGTTTTTTATTTGCATTATTAGTCCTGCATAAGTGCTCCATTCTATTTCTTTCACAATGTATTGCAATTGTCATTTTGTTGGATCCTTATGAGGGAGTACTCAGGCTCCCTCCACAAATACTTTCACTGACTTGACCATCTACTAGTAGAAAGATTTGCGATACACTGCAGTCACAAGTATATCAGCAGATTGTTCACATGTCTAAATCTGTATGGAAGATAATGCCTTTATTACTGCCTCATCATTCTACATGATATCAATGAATCTATGATTCACCAACACTCCACTTTGGTGCCATATCGGTGTCTTCTGTGCTACTGCTTCAATACTTCTGTGAGCTACGCGCTTTCTGTTGGTCGCTAGATCTTGGCTGTTTGAAAACCTAACCTTTCAGTTGGAACTTGGTTGATATGTAATAATTGCTACATCACCATATTGTATTGTTAGTTTGTGACAAACAAAAATGTGTGCTGGTCATGCTATTCCTTTGCCCAACTGAATGGAAAAAATTTGAACAAGCAAGGATTGTTTTTATATGATTTTTCCTAATTCTGCAACTTAAAATTTAATGAACACCTACATATTATTATGCAATATTTATACAAGTTATATGGCAAATTGCCGTGTCTGACATGCATGTTAGAATCAGTGCATCATATATCTTACTATTTGTAAGACCTTATTGAGTGACATTTCTACAAGAGTTTACCTTTTACTTAGAAACTTTGTATGCTGTATTTTTTTATTAAAGCTTTAATTCTACTCAATAGGAAAGATGAAAGTGTCTTCTCAGACCCAACCTACAACGTGTCTGTTCTTTTTGGGAAGAGAGATGAGGTGAGCTCATGAAACCATCTGGCATCAAACTGTGATATGAACACACACAGATTAACGACTGTACCGAATTTTGTGACTGCAGCCACTCCTACTAGCTTGTGCACGTCAACTTATTGAGCATATAAGGTTTGCTTTCTATACCATCTACTTCTGCTGTCTGGTCTATCTCCACATCTTCTATTAACATGTTTTCATATGTATCTTTAGATTCTTTACTTGTAATGGCAAACTGCACACAGTTTCTGACAATATGCTGCGGGCGGACTATATCTGTACCCTTCTATCAGTAGAAGTAGCAATAACTATTTGAAAATATAGTTAGCAGCAAGGAACTCCTCTTTCATACTGTTTTCTGGGACATCTATGAAAATATTCCCTAGCAATGGCTCTTTGTTTATTGGTTATAATTGTTATATATAGTCTGTGTTCAACTAACTTCTATGCTTCTATTATAACACAATTTGATTAGTAATATTTCTACCACCACTGTTAACTGTTCCGCTGACAACAGATACACCATTTTTGTACGTTTGGGTACATAAAGAAATATCACACTCACACACAGCATTGTCCATTCATTTTTGTAGTGGCAGTGGCTCAGCCAGGTCATTGGTGATTTCTCTGGGTCTGAAAGATCATTCTCAGGTAAGCTTGGAAAATTCACTGTCTGTTTCTAGTAATAGATTTGATGGTCTCGAGCCAACGTTATTTTCTCCGAAAACATGTTCTGATTCCTGAATCAGCAGGATCACAATGTGGACTGAAGTTAGTTTGAGGTTTCCAAACTACTGGATATTGTTAGAAGAAATGTTAACATTGAGTAATTAATAGAATTAGTACTAGGCACTCTGGATAGTTCCCAGTTGAAATCGTTAATGGTGACTCTATGGCAAAAAATGTATGTCTTATGAGTAACGATTTTGAACTTTGCAGGGAACACTGAAGGATATCATTGTAGCTGTGATTGAGAATCGCCTATGGTGATGATTGAATAGGTGGAGCTTCGCATAGGATTGGCATATTCAGCCCATCGATAAAGCTACTTTTTTAGCATTGCGCAAGAGGAGCCATCGCTTACCATGTACTAAATTCTGTGGTAGTTTTGTAGTTAGACCTTCTATCTCTTGAATTAACAAAAGATGGTTTTAAGCTGTTGTCAAAATTTGAGTGTCAACTCTCACGCTAAACAAAAGACATGGTATATTGGTACTCATTATTATAGTTGATTTTAATAGACAATCACGCGAGATGGCGACCATGCCCTTGCCTTCCCTTATCCTCTTCCATTCCAAATGCCTCCTACGCTCGCGTCGAACGAGACCTGTCGGCGCACCTCTCCCCTGTCGGCAGCGCACCGCACGTAGATGGCAGCAGTGCGATAGCGGCAGTGCGATAGAGGCAGCGCTCATAGACGGCGACGTCCTTCAACAGTCAACACCTACGGCCCTTGATGACAGGTTGCTCGACGGCGGCCACACTTGTGTCACAATCCGTGACAGCCGGTGAGATCACGCCGGCGATGTGAGTAGGAACAGCGGACTAGCGAACTCTTTTCTGAATGATTTGTTGGATGCCCATCTCGTGCTCCTGTTGCCTTTGTAGAGGCCTTGGGAGGTGACGGCGCATTGCTGGTCATGGCTTCGTGGGCTTCCCGCTGTAAGGCTGTTGGTGGTTCCTGCGCCGAGGCCCAGGCCCGCCGTGATTCAAGGTCCAGATTCGACGCCGAGCCTCCGATCCGAAGTTGCAAATTTGCATTTACTACTAGGAAGCTTCCTCACAGCCCACCGAAGCTGCATTTGGAAGGTGTCCGTAATCCCGTATCCCGCCGGATCTCCATCGGCTACTCAGACTCGCCGAAATATGGAAGCCTACGAGGCCTAGCCCCTAGGCTTAGCCGCGGCCCCACCGCCGTCGTGCAGCGTTCGATCCCTAGCCTCCCATAAATACCGACGCCTCGCGGCCTGCCTTCCTGCCTCGCCGGAACAGCAACCGATTTCTTTCTACTACTAGTACGAGCACGACAAAGGCAGGCAAGCCAGCGACGTGCAGGGGATGACGCCGGGAAAGCGGAGGAACGCCGACCGCGCGCAGGGGATGTCGGAGTCGGGAAGGCGGAGGACCGCCGATCCCGCGCAGCGAGGCGAAGCGGGGCGGGGCCGTGGCCGTGGCCGCGGGCGCGGGCGCGGGCGCCGCCCGTTGGGCCTCATCGACAACCCCCGGGCGCGGGTCGACTCGTTCGACAAGCGGAAGGAGACGCTCAGGGTCAAGGCGTACGAGCTCTCCGTGCTCTGCGGCGTCGACGTCGCGCTCGTCGTCGCCGCCGCGGACGGCGGCGGCGACAGCGGCACGGCGGTGGCGGACGTGTGGGAGTTTCCCAGCGACAGCGAGGGCGCCGTGCTGGCAAGGTACCGCGCGCTGGACCCGGAGGTGCGCGCGCGCCACACGCACCGGGCGTACCTCGAGGGGGCGGGCTGGGCAAGGAGGAGGCCAAGCTCGCCCGCGTGCGCCAGGCAGGGCCCACCGGCCTCGACCCCTGGGACAAGGCGCTGGATGGCGTCGCCACGGCGGAGGAGGCGCAGGGGCTGCTCGACGCCATCGACGCCGCGATACGGGCCACGGAGGACAGGATGAGGGCGCTCGGTCTGCCGGTCGACGGCGAGGACGGCGCCGTGCTCGAGGGTGTCTCGCCGCTCGCCTTCGCTGGCGTGGACGGTGACGGTTACCCGCTGCACGCGCCCGGCGGAGGCGGTGACACCTACGACAATCAGGCAATGTGGGGCAATGATGGCTTCCAGGCGTACGGCTCCCAGCAGTACACCACCGGCAGCGGCGGCGCGGGCATGGAGGGTTACCACCTGCAGATAACGCCGGACATGTACGCTGGCGGCGGCAGCAACGACAACAACGGCCGCCTCGCGACGGACGACCACCTGTACCCGCCGCGCGATGCCGGCACGCTCCAGCACGGCTACGGCTTCCATCAAGGCGCAGGCACCGGCTACTTTGGCGTGCCTGCTGGCCACCAGATGCAGGAGTTGCTGGGCTGGGGCGCTGCGCAGACCAATCTCGCCATGTGGAGCACCGACGAGCCGCGCCATGCCATGGTGCCTGTCCACTACCCCTCTTCCGAAACTGGCCTCAGCTACATGGACACGCCGGCGGCACTCGGCGCCCAGGGCGGCGGCGGCTTGTCCTTCGCCATGGGCGGCAGCTGCAACTTCGTCAACGCGCCACCAGAACTCTCCCTCGCCATGATCGCCGCTGGGCTGCGGCGGCGGTGGCGATTTAATCAACGCGCCACCAGGAGCCTTCTCCGACGCCATCGGTGGCACCAGCGACAACTTCGACAGCACAACACCAGCCCAGCCGCTCGCCATGAGCTACGGCGCCGACCTGACAGTTGCCGGCGGGTACGCGACGCAGTGGCAGCAGGCAGCCCAGCGCGCCGGCAGTGGCAAGCAGTCCGGCATCGAGCAGCTGCATTACCTCAGTGACCTGGAGGACGCGCAGTCGCAGACTGCCCAGAAGCACCAAGACGCCGGCAACGGCCCGCAGTTCGGCACGGAGCTGCTGCGTTACCTGAGGAAGATGGAGCAGGACACACAGCTGCATCTATGCGGAAACTAATCTAGCAAGTCATAGTAGTAGACTAGTAGTGTTACAGCGTCGTAGGGTCAGTTGCGCGACATCACGAATCCGGCAATTTTGGGCGACAGAAGTCTGGCCGCCGGGTTCTGATGATGTCGTCGCCGCCACCGCCGCCCATGGTTCCCGAGCAATTTTTCCAGGCCAGCTAAGCAAGGGACAGAGGCTAGGCATATTAGATAGGTTGTGCATGCTCATCGGAGGTAATATCTGGCAAAATTCAGTCAGTTTTGTACCTCTGCCTGCTTGATGAATGGAGCAGTTTTTGTTAGCATATAAGAAACTGATAATTTTAGGTTTCATCAGGATTGAGTTTTGTTAGGCTGAGAGGTTGCAGAAACTCTCGTCTCTGCAGGTTATCCTTGCAATCATGTAATAAAAACATATACTAAATACTAAATCTATTTCAAATTATAGTTCATTTGACTTTTTTTACCCCTAAGGGCTCGTTCGTTACGAACGGATCAAACCACGATTGAATCTGGCTCATGGAATCTTTTACATATATGAACTAGTGATCCGGCCGGAACAATTCCGGGAGGCCAAACCTCCGGAACCGAACGAGGCCTAAGTTTGACCGTCCATCTTGTTAAAAATTTAGAAGTGCTTCTGTCCACCAATGTTTGAGCCACAGCCCACAGGTACCGAAGGGATCAATTACGTGTACCAAAGGCGTACTTCCGGGCCTCTACGGTATGTCCATACCCTCCCCAGTGGCAGGCATACGTTTAGTGTGATGCAATATTTAACAAGCAATAACTCCTATGGATATTTTTTTGCGACACTAGGATTGAGTTATCCAAAAAAAAAAAAAAGATCCCAAATATATTCCTTTGTATTTGAGCACATAAGTTTGTTTTAAGCTAGTTTATATTCCATAGGTGCCTTCAAGAACAATAAGTAATCCACAATAAAATCAACTTTAATCACCTAACGAATAATCATAGAATAGATGTTGAATTTTTAATTTAACTCTAACTTATTAGGATGTAATGGATTTTGAAGTTGATAATTTAATTTATCATAAAAATGGTCTTCAAAAAGATTTAACAAATAATTAATGAATAATTCTTTTGAAATAAACGTTAAATACTAGTATTTTGAAACATGTTCGGTTAAAATAAAAGACTGATATGTTTTCAAGCAATATGTGTGTTGGCATTATATCTTGTAGATAAGTTTAAGACCTTATAATAAATTTAGCATAGGGCCAGTCACGAGCTGGAGACTCACTGTTATAGAATGGATGACTTATAGTGGTTAGGTTCGATCCCTAAATAAGTCTAAAAATTTAGCGTAATAAATATTTATGACATTAATAAGAAAAATCATGATGTCCCCTCCCCTCACGAAATTTGTACGTGAAGGAAAAAAAAAAAAACAGATGAATTCGACCAACTCGAATAGTTTAGGGGACTCTAACAGCTAATGCTTCTGCCAATTTCAAAATGCTCCCTTCTGAGACTTATGTCTATGAATTTGTATTCAAAGTGGCTCCGAAAATATATTTATTCCTCGCAAAAAGGCAACATATCAAGTCTTAAATCTATTTTTATTTTTGTCTGCCTTTATTTCTTGATCAGAATACGCTTATCATTCTGGGAGGAGTATTCAAAGACATGGTAGATAGCACAATGATTCTCTGAGGATGATCAATGATCAAACACGGAGTCGTGGAAAACCCATGTTTAAACGTGACACCAAGCAAAGGAATCTTCCTCAGCTGTGTGGGCAATCCACCGGTGAAAATATAATACAAGCAAACAAATAGATAACCTAGATTGAAATGTGTAAACAAAAATAAAAATGAAATTAGGCATCCACATTGACTCCAAGCAACACAGCATGTCCATGGCTCTGAAACGTCTTATTGAAATGAGCACTTTGGAAGGTGATCCAAGTGAAGAAGGCCAGGCCATCTTCCAAACATAAGTCACGTAAGAAAAGGAAGCCTCAGTAGTTTTGTTTGTGGCCAAGGAAAAGGATCTACCGAGGAATTGCTCGCGATTGCCCACGAGCATCAAAAAGCGGTTTCTCAATGTCTCTACTGTACCGTTGTGTCTATTCTACCATTCCACGCTGCTTGAAGATTTCAAACATTTTAGAACCAATCTTCGCTGGTGACTCAACAACGGTGACACCAGCCTCTCTGAGTGCCTTGATTTTGTCCTGGGCAGTACCCTTTCCTCCTGCCACGATAGCTGCATATAGTTCACAACAGAAGCATCAAAATGGATTAGCACACGCACCACTTGTACCTGATGAAAAACTGCATAGTACACATTAGCATGTGTAATATGAAATACAATTAGTATGTGAAGCAAATTAAGGCCTATTCGGCACACAATTCTAGCTCCATGATTCATGCAGGATTTGAATTTGTGAAATAAATTAAATGGCTAAAAACATGTGTAATCCAAAATACTTCTAATGTTCCCACAGCTCCAGCTCCAAAAAAAAAATTTGGAACTGAGCTGTACCAAAGGTGCAGTCAAAATCAGAATGGCCAGATGAATAAATAACAGCACTACAGTTAGTTGATGACTACAGCTAATCAACAACACAAACCAGGTTTGATGAATGTCATAGCAGTAAGCCAGTAACAAATTTCGCAGACATGGTTTCAATGCTAACACAAAATTGCCCTCACCTGCAAATGACTGAACAGATGCCACATTCATCTTGGTCCAATACAGTCAAATCATACAGAATTTCCCAGACTCATGAACAATAGAATGGTAAAAAAGATGTACTGAGTAACTTAACTAAATGCAGGATCATATTTCTACATTAAAAGTACAGTACAATGGAGCTAAAGTATGTAGATTAATAAGAGTTACAAAGGGCAAAGAATGAAGAGCTAGGTTGGTACCTCCAGCATGACCCATGCGACGGCCTGGGGGTGCCGTAAGTCCAGCAATGAATGCAACGACAGGCTTTTGTGTTTTGCTTTCCTGAGGTATTTCAAAAAGATGAAATTAGTAGATAGGAAATGCAACTTTTTCTTTATTTTTTCATAAAAAATGTAACTTTAAGCTCCAACAGCCGCACAAGACATGCATCCTGATAAATCAATAGCGGCACTCCAGAAGTGAGTCGTGACAATTTACCCCTTTATGGAATATAAATAAGGCATAAGTATTTGCTTAAAACTTCTGACCTCACCGGTCATTCCATTTCACATGAAAACCTTTTTTGAGTTCATTGTAGCTACCTTAGGTCTATGGCAAGACCACAAGAATATCTCTTAATGCAATGTCACGGAGCTCCCCTTCGCTTTTGAAATAAGGCAAAAGTAAATTGCCGACAAGTAGTTTTACTAAATCTGAATGCATATATCAGATGGATAAGATGGTCTAGAACATGTGCACCAAAATGCAGCTACTTAGGAATTGTATGGGGTAGCTTAGGAACATTGTGCATATATCAGATGGATAAGATGAATAAGCTAGAGTTGTGGTATGCTAGGTTAAATCAAGCACAAGGCATCTAGCTTTAATTTTGGGTCTTTCCTACAAGCATAATCCCCCTTTCTACTAAAACTGCAAGGTAGCTAACTTGAGGCAAGGACATATGCAATTGTTTACATGCTGTGTTTACTTTCAAACAATGCCTAAATAAACCTGTTCATCATTCAAAAACATGATCCAAACATGCGTCATTGTATTTTGTGAAAGACAAAAAGGGCCTTCAAAGGTATGTATCTTCAAATCATGGTACCAACTGCCAACACACAAATACTCCAGAGGTGACAACAGTTCAGAAACATTGTGAGATAAAGGCCAACAACAACACAGATATGGATATTAGCAGTCTAGTACTCTGGTATGCACAAAAAGACAAATGAAAAACTCCATGTAGAAACAGCACAAGTTCATGAATTAAATACTCTGGCGAAAAATGTTTGAAGAGACATCAGCTTTAATATTCATCATGTTTGGACAGCAATAAGGATCATAGAAAATAAATAGATAGGTCATAATTTTGAGTGCTCAAGACAGAAATTGCATGGAAGGCTGGGTGTTGCAACATGCAGAATCAGTACAACAATATTGCATGTAATACAGAAAAAAAAAAAAGCCATCCAAACTAATGCCCTAACACACCCTTACCTGGATGAATCTTGCAGCATCCTCCTCAGCTGTACCTCCAATTTCACCAATGAGAACAATACCTGAAAGACATAGAATAGAATTCAACACTGAGGATATACAAACTGGGATGGAGCTGTGTTGACTGAAAAAAGCATATGGATGTAGTATTTGAAAAAAAAAGGCAGTATGTCAAAAATGTCAAACACGGGATTAATGCCAGTATGCCACAGAGAAGACTACATAATCCAGGAGATTTAAAAAGGGAAGGCTTCAGTTTAAATATGAGGCCTTAATCTCAAAAAAAGTGTACCTTCCGTCTGAGGGTCGCCAACAAACTTTTCAAGGCAATCAACAAAATTTGTGCCATTGAACGGGTCACCACCAATGCCTACACAAGTTGACTGCCCCAAGCCTACAGCTGTTGTTTGAAACACCTGTCAACAAAATCAAATGTGCATTAACAAAACAATTGCCTGACTAGGTTTGCACATACAAAAACAATAATAACAGACATACCGCTTCATATGTCAAGGTACCAGAGCGAGATACGATCCCAATACGCCCAGGCTTGTGGATGTAACCTGGCATGATTCCAATTTTACACTCACCAGGCTTAATGATACCAGGGCAATTTGGCCCAATCAATCGAGTTTTTAGATTGCGTATTTAGTGCAGCCTTCACTTTCACCTAAATTTGCAAATGAAACATTGAGGTGTCACCTCGTGGACTTCCATCAAAAACAAAATATAAACAACTGATTTATGATATGACTCAATAGCAATATGCAGGAAAAAAAAAAATACCACAAAAGTAATGTCCACAAGCAAACCGCTCAATGAACCATGGTAGTAGTAAAATCTGTGTCTATTACGATCACCTACATCTATTTACCAAAATTTGAGCCACATCCCGCACAAAAAGAGAATAATAGCCTACTACATGTTAGTCTGTGTAAGATAAACTAAGATAAGCATTCATCACACCACCATTCACACTACTTTCTAGTCCTTTTGCCAAATCAAAGGACTTTGTAATTTATATGTGCAGTGATTTCCAAACCAAAGATGATATGGCATTGAGCAGATTCCCAGGCTCAGATGACTAACAAAGTACAGAAATGGTTAAAAATTACCATGTCATGCTGTGGAATTCCTTCCGTAATGCAGACGACAAGGTCAAGCTCAGCATCCATTGCCTCCATAATAGCGGCAGCAGCGAATGGTGGTGGAACATATATAACAGATGCATTGGCTTTTGTTTCAGCCTTAGCTTCTGCTACAGAGTTAAACACTGGGAGCCCCAAATGTTCAGTTCCACCTTTCTTAGGAGTCACTCCACCAACCTGTTACAACCAAAAAATACTTAATATAAAAAAAGAGAGACAGGCTACAGGCAAAACATAAAAATAACAATATTAGATTTGAAAGATATATCTATTTACTGAAATACTGTTGAAACATCATTGTTCAAATATTCTGTGCAGCATTAACCATTTTCAGTTGTTCATAATAGCATTAGTATAGTACCACATGGCAGAAAAAGGTAGCATCTGGGTCAATTCCATTGTCAGAGTGTGTCGTATTAATTACATGAATCTGTGGTCAACAACATAAATGTAAAACATGCAGGTCCATTGAACCATCATTCTAAACATTAGACTTCAACATGCTTAGTGTCTCACTTCCTTCTTCCTATCATCACAATTTGGTTGTCTGAGGACTGCAGCCCATTTACATAAAACGGCAAAATTGCTCGTCCCACTTAGTGAAAAATAATTACATCTTTACAAATCATACATGATTTTTTTTGTTAGGTTGCACTTAGAAGTGCTTAAAAGGTTTCAAAGCATTCATGATGGATAGGTATGATTCTCATAATCTCGAGCCCCTTGGTTCAAATCAGGCTTAGTGAGGATCTTTTTTTTGTCAAACCATAATACACTTATGCCTCCTGAGAAATGCATATGCTTCCTGACTACCAGACAAATGCTGCTCAAATCAACTCAACAAATGATAATGAAACCTAGTTTTCTGCCACTTGTACCACATAAGCAGTTATAATTGCAAACATTGTTCCTCCAACAGCATTCCAACAGCATCAGTTAAGGGTCGCTCTCAATCGGAATGTGAGGTAGACAAACGAAAGAGTATGACCCGAGGAAATGGAGATCGACGACCGCGCACCCACGAGATCGCGCAGCAAGAGCTCTGCCAAACCCTAGAATCGCGCGGCACCGAGCGGAGCACACGGATCGAGCCATTGAGGGGGCACATCGAAGGGAGACAGACGAGGGGTGGTGGCAGCAGCGGGGGCGTACCATGTTGGTGCCGTACTCGATGGCCTGCTCGGTGTGGAAGGTGCCGTTCTTCCCCGTGATGCCCTGGCAGATCACGCGGGTGCTCTTGTCGACGAAGACCGCCGGCGAGGGCGCGGCGGCGGCCGCCGCGGCGAAGCCCCGCGCGTGGAGGAGGCGGGAGGCGGCGGACCCCAGCAGTTGCGACGCGCGGCGGGAGGAGGAGGCGGCCATGGCGGACGCGGTGCTGGCGGCGGCGCGTGCTCACCCCCTTTTTTTTTCTTTCTTTCTTCCCCAACTCGATTCGATTTCTTGCGGGTTTTTGGGATGGTGCCCCTCGCCTTCCTTTGTCTTCGGTCTACTCTTCTGGGGTCTCCATCCATTCTTGCAGGGAAAGTTGAGCGTCAAAGTTCGCTTGGGACCCCTATTAAGTCGTTATTTTCAAACGTAGGCTAATCTTGAATCAAATCGTTTTCTGAAACCAATAAACATGGCAGCTGCGCATAACGCTTGCGGACAAAGTGTTAAATTTGTAGAAATCTAATAAAACAAATATACCTATAGCGTTACAACTTTCGGAAATTAGTGTGAAATTACCGCATGAAAGCAATCCATATCTTTCCATTCTACTATTTTGATTGACTTTTTGTGTAGAAGATTGGGGGATTGCATATTTCTTTCAATTGACACGTTGAAAGACAAAAATGCCCTATATTTCGGTAAATATGGTATCAATAAAACTAAGATTGTGTTTGTCTTAGCGACTAGAAAGATGGTCTTATCTTTAAGGATGGTTCTACTTTTATTTTTTGGTTGGATGGACATGATCATCACTGTTTTTTTTTTGTTTGGGTGTGCCGAAAGTGTGGTGCCATTCGCCATGTAATCCTACGTTAACTCTTGTCAAATGTGAAGACTTCTCACCTTGAACCTTGCTAACACCTTTGTGTGCTCTGTAAGCGCCCTTTCCTTCGCCTACCTAGGTTTACCCCAGGTATCACTAGGCCCGAAGTGGAGGATTACCTACCTTTTTTTGCGATAAGGAAAAAATTTCATTGATACTAAAGCAAGTTACATCTCTCTCATTACAAGAGTAAATCAAACTACTCCACCTCCATTGATGGGAGGCAAGAAACCTTGAAAAGTCATAAATTCCACCATCTAGGATCACCATCCCAAACGGATATGCCACGGACGCAAACTTTGATCCGAACAAAATGAGCCATCTCACCATCCACCACCGTCATCCTCATACCCATCACTTTTGCAAAAGAGGAATAAACTGCTAAAACTCCACATGCAAACATAATGACATTGGCGCCGCCGACACGTCATCGAACTCATCGCCGTTGCCTTCACCAGATTCGTCATGAGATCAACACAAGTCCAACCGACATCCAGATAGATATCGTTGGAAAACTAAATCTCACTAGCTCATCACTATGGCTGCATAGAACCACAAAGAGACAAAGGAAGAGCCGAGTACCTTATTCTTCATCAATGGTGATGTCTTCGTCTTGCCATCACCGCTGAGGAACGACATGCTCCATTGATCCATCGATGATCTTGACGGCGCCTTACGCCGTGGCCAATCTCTTCGATTGGGTCTCAGGAGAAACATTGAACCTTGAAGACTCGATCTACTAGGAAAAAACTTATTAAAAATGATGGATCCCCACTCCCTTCAACCCCCGGCATGATGCCGTAGGAGAAGGCGGGGGACCAGCGGTGGTGGAAAGCAGGAGCCGGCAGCGGCGCCCCTAGGGTTTGGGGCGGCGGAGATCAACAAATGTGAAAGAAGGCCCGTTGCTACCTCGTCATCTCTCCCAAGCTGGCAAGCTTGAAATAACCAAAAACTGGCCCTCAAGCATCATCAAGACCAACTATAAGCGTTGCACAAATCATCATCAAGCTGTTGATTCAGTGAAGAGGACATCACATTATCTAACGAGTATCCCATTAATATTTTTACATTGGTTACAACATAGTACAAGTACACCATGCATCGCACCACGAACATTCCATCACCAATATTGACAGTCTACTCCGCAGTCCGCCCCCACAAACAAAAAAAATGAAGTTTCATATCGGCCATCAACCTAACGATGCATGTGTGGTAGCACTCCTCGATCGAACTGCTAAGTTCCAACTCCTCATTTGGGGGTGAAGGCCTGAGCATCAAGAACGCAACAAGAATCTCAAATCAGTAAGCGAATCGATCGCAAAAAAGCTGTGACGACGACGCATATGCAATGTGGATTAATTGATTTAGCTGATCGACCTGGAAGATGGTGGCGTGGCCGGGGTCGGCGAGGTGGGCGAAGAGGTTGTCGATGGGGCCGGTGCCGGTGTACTCGGCCTGGAACCAAGCGCCCATGACGGCGAGCATAGCGAGGCGTCCGTTCTTGATCTCCTTGGTGCGCAGCTCCTTGATCTTCTCCGGCGAGCCGCTGCCCCAGCCGAGCGGGTCAAACCACAGGCCACCAGGGTACCTTAGCACAAATAAGTAGTGTTAGCCTTTGGTAAGTGATGGACGTCTTGTGGATCCGTGCAAAAGGAGGGAGATGTACCCGACATCGGTGCCGGTGAGCTTGTTGCTGGGGAAGATGGGGTCAGTGTTAACGCTTCCGGGCTTGATGATGTCAGCCCAGCGGCGGCCCTCGGCCCAGCCGATGAGGATGAGCTCGATGATGAAGAGGGTGGTGGTGTCGGTGAAGTACTGCTGCTCGCCGGCGGTGTACCAGAAGGGCGTGTTGAGGATGCCGATCTTGGTCAGGAACTCCGGGATGAAGATGCCCGCCGCGCCGAGCATCGCCCACCGGCAGTGCACCAGCTCCGCCTGCACGTTCCACCGCAGGCTCTCCGGGTCAGATCCTGCACGCCACCACATCCATGGACAGAGTTAGTCAACAACCTCTCAAAGATTGTGTATGTGCACGGTGCACAGGAGAAGGGATCGATCGGTGATCACAACTCACCGAGGCCCCAGGGATCAAAGCCGAAGTCGCCGGGAAGGCTGCATGCATCAAGAAGCAGAACACACTGTGTCAGACTCAGAATCGCAGACAAGAACCACGAATGAATCGAAGACGACTCAAAGGATCAGGATCAGCAGCCGACCTGCCGTCGAGCCACGGCGGAGGGGTGCTGCCGGGGAACCAGATCGGCCTCTCAGGGTCCGCCGCGGCGCGCACGGCGAACGACGGCCGGGCGGTCTCCGCCTGCCTCAGCAGCGTCTTGCCACCGAGGAAGGAGGACGACGCCCGCTGCCCATTCCTGGGGAGCGCCGCGACGGCGGTGGTGGAGGACGAGGAGGCGGAGACGAGTGCCATTGCGCGCGCTGCAGGCTGTGACCGTGTGGGAGCTGTGTGGTGGCGGTGCGCGGCAGTTTAAGGGATCTCGTGGCGGTGGCGCCGTGGGCGCGCCGGAGCGGGGCCGGCGCTTATCCGCGAGGGGATAGCGGGCGCGGCCGCCTCGTGCCACGCGGCGCGGGAGAATCTGCTCGTTTGGCTCTCGCACGCCGGATCGCGCTGACGTGGAGGGCGCTCCGCTGCGAGCCGATAAAAATCAGGAGCGGGCACGGCATTGGGCGCTGCCATGTAGGCACGCTTCTGCTCACATCTCTCCTTTCGCCAAAGCACACTGTGACGCTCACGTGTCGCGGGTCGTGTGCCACGCGGATTTCTTCGGCTTGAAAAGGAAGAGGAGGGAGACTTGTTTAAAGTAGAGTGTGCTTGTTGTAAATCAAACACTCGAGAGTGGAAATAGTTGTTATTCATTGATCTATGTTATTATAATATACATGTGAAAGAACAACTTTCGAAAGAGGTGTGTTCTAAAAGAGCGGTTGATCACCGGTAAAGTGATTCATAACACTCCTCTTGATTAACATCGTCATGTACCACTTAGATCAATGTATATATTGGATAATTTGTCAAAAAAAAAAAAAAAAAAAACCTATAAAGAAAGTGAGAAGAAATATGTGTGGATATATCATTAAAAACTCTTTATAACCCAATGAAAAAACATAAAGAATTTGATATGACATGTGTTGATATTATTTATTGTAAATTCACATAGGAAAAACCTTAGATGGAAAACATTCTAAATAATTTAACCATACAAAATCTAGATATTTTTTTAGTTGGAAAAAAAAAATATAGAACCAGTTTAGATTTTTTTTTTTTTTTTCTAAAATAATGCTATACCACGTAGTGACTAGTTTGAATTATTTGAATCCAAAGTAGTCACCTTCATTTATTAACTACTCCCTTTTTCAAATTATAAGTCACTTTGACATACATAACTAAATAGTCAAAGTGACTTATAATTTGGGATGGAGGGAAAGTTTGTTATATTTTCTATGTTGTTCACACTAATTATGTGAGAGCTCAAGTGACTTTGACAACAACACAACTAGAATGTATTTACAGGTGAGAATTAATCAATTAATACAACACTCTCAAACAGAACCTTAGGGTACAAAACAAATGATCTTAAAATTTAAAGATGGCGACCAGCATTGTGGACATGTGGTTTATAGTTTTTCCCCAAAAAATACATGTGGTTTCATTGTGGGAGGGGAACGACTCTATGAGCATAAATAAAATAAAGAGTAAATTTCACCTACGGGTTCTCGAACTTGTTCCTAAATCTCATCTAGATCTCGGTACTTTCAAAATTACACGTCTAAGTCCCTAAACTTGTCGGATGTCTCATCTGCGATCCCAAACTCTCAAAAAATGCACATTTAGGTCCCCTAAACTTGACAGAGTGTCTCATCTAGGTCCCCAACTCCCACCATGTGAGCACCGCTTGCAGCCAATGCTCCTGGAGTTGCTGGCCTAATGTGTGAGACTAATTCGTCGAGCAGCTTGAGCTTCAGCCACACGCTCCAGCAGTCCAGCTACTCGGCAAATTTTCCCCTCATACCAGGCCCTGTCTCGGTCACCCTATGCACCTTCAACCACCTCCAGCCTATAGTGTGAATGAGAGGATTTCCTGTCAGCTGCTCAAAAGTGACTGGCAGATTTGCTGCAGTGATATGTCTGGCCATGATCCTGTGGTCTCCTTCTGTTTGAACAAACTCCGTACAATCTTGTGTTGAGTCCCGGTTCACTAATTAATCGTATACTTGTGCAACACATAGTGGTTGGATTTGCTCTCACTTGAATTGGGGATGGATGGATTCTTCATTAGCACATAACCAGAGCTATTTCTTATATTCTTCTAGCAGCGTCTATTCAGTTTATATATGGTACCATGATTCAATTTATCTATGACATGTCACAATGGAAGTTTGATGCTCTGTGCAACTCGTTGCTTCCAATGCAATAAGCTGAATGCAACATGAAGGCAAGATCACTCATTCACTTGTGCAGTTCACCACTCCATTTTTTTAATAGAATATGGCTGATCAAAGCATATTTCCCTTTTTTTTTAAAAAAAAAAGCTCTACTGTTTTTTTTTTTACGGCATCTATCTACTGTTTATTGAGTCTACCTATGTAATAATACTTTGAGAAGGTTAGCATGAATGTAAACTGAAAAGGCCTGACGCGTGATCCTATTTTGCTTGTTCTTGTAGGCTAGCAGCTGGCTCTGGTTATGTGCCCAGAGCCAGTTCTGATGATTGCTCTTGACCACAGCATATGCATGGTTAGATTGATCCGTCCTAGAGATCACTGAGTTGTGTGTAAGTAGGAAATTGTGTGTAAATTACAATTTTTTTATGGAGCAGCGTGTGTAGATTAGATTGATTGCAATGCACATGGTTATCCTAAGGCCCAAACATGCATGAACCCACCATTTTTTCAATCACATGCATGAACCCAACCTGTTTAACACGTTCTCACAGTACAGTAGCCCACTAGACGGAATTTAAAAGTAAGATTTCGTGTGGAGTAAACCGTCGGCGAGCGTCCCACGTCGTCTCAAATTCTGTGATTGGTTCGTTTCTTTGCAAAAGAGTCCCTCTGTTTATGCGAAATTATGTTCTAGCCCGCTCGGGCCCCTCCTCTGTAGTAACTATGCTTGGATTTCTTGCATACAGAACCCCGTACTATGTGCGCGTTTGCGTAAACACCGCCACGCCTCTCGCCAAATATATCTGACCTCCTCACGGTAAAAAAAAGCTTCTCCGCTCTCTCAGTCTTCTCAGTCGGCGGCCGGGCGCCGCCAGCTGCCCAAGGCTCCACCGCGGCTCCCGGCGAGGCGCTGGCGCGAGGCATCGGGCGGCCGGGCTGGCGCTGGCGGCCTTGGCGCTGGCATCGCGCGATCAGCGCCGCCGACGAGGGCGCGGCGCTGCCGGCGCTGGCGGCCCGGCGGCATGGCGGTTATTGGCCGCAGTGCCCCCCTCCCTTCTCCTCTCTCTACATCTTGTTAGGGTTAGGTTACGATGCAACCGGCGGTCTCAATCGTGGGTGGCTCTATCACGAGATCCCGACGGCGGCGGCGTTAGGATCGCCCGCCGTCGGTCGGTGGGTGCGGGATGAGCCCGACGGCCGTGGCGTGCCCTCGGCGCCCGGCATGGAGGTGCGGCGACCCCCGCCTCCTCCGATGAGTTGAGTTTAAGCTTCGCTCTTGTTTGTGATTTGTTTTGTGTGTCCTCTACAGTGTCGTAAGATGCTTACCGGAGGTGGAGTGCGCCAAGAAGGTGGTCTTTGCCGACAAAGGCCCGACCGCTGCCGGTGAGCCATCTCTCCCCGACAAATCATTCCCTCAAAGAACAATTTTCTATTATGGTGAAGTGGAGAATTCGGTTAGCCAAGTAGTAACGTCATAAGTGGGTTACTGTGATTCTCATTTTGTGTACATAAATCAGCAAGCCCATTAGTGGTTATGTCTGGCCGATTTTCTTATTGTGAATTCCTCTTGCTCCATGAATTTTTAATCAAGAAGTGTCGTACATTTGGGATTCTAGATGGGATGGAGAGGATACAAAAAAATAAAGCACACGTTCTTAACTGCCAGAGAACAGGGGAGTTGGGGTTCTTTGCACTTTGCACTAGATGTGAATCTCTGTTTGTAATTCTAAACTCATCAAATACATGTCCTGTTTTTCAGCTCAACAAATCATACATTGAGATTTGTAGATCAACCCAAGTTCCAGCAGCTTGGAATGCTTGAATTTTCTAACATGTGTATGGTTTTGAGTGATCGGGTATGCAAATATGTTACTTTCTAACATGCTTGTGAAAGTGATGGCAGCGAGTTCTAAAGTGGAACTTGGCATGTGTTGGAAGACAAAAAGCTCGATCTTGATGAAAATCGTAATTTATATATTTCTTAGAGTGAGTTGCGGACTCATGTTGTGCAAACTCCACTCTGTCTAGACACAGGGTATTTTCTTGCACCTTTTTCCCTTTCAATGTTTGCATTTGTATTTTTACGTTTGATTGACATGCTTTGGGACTTATAAATTGAATGCATGCTTATTGACTCATGCCAAATACACTTTCAAGTTATGGAGGGTGAAACTTTAGAAGCGCATAATGCTGATGTAATTTCGTGGGAAGTTGAAGTGGAAAAAATCCGGACCCATAACGTAGAATCGGGGTCAAAGAATCTCATACCGGTCTTTGACTCCTCCATACATCAAGGTTTCAAATGCACAAGGTATGATCAAAGCTTACACTTGAGCACTTCTTTGTTAGTGGTTGATTAATGCCAATACTTTGCTACATAAGGTATTTCATCTATATGGTTGATAAAAGTTTGCTAATTTTTTTTTTTTTTTAAAAAGCTGGCTAATTTTTGTTGGATAGTTCACTAAGTTCGGGCCTTAATCCTCGCTTTTGGAAATTGCCAATTATTCTTTTGTCCGATTAGATTTCTCATGTGGTGACTTCTATACTTTTACCCTTCAAAGTTGAATACTCGATAACAACGGTATGGATCTGCGGTGCGACGTAAGTCCGGGGTTTCGAAGATGGTAGCTTCTCTCGCGGAAAGCAAATGTAGTTCTTTGACCGCATAAATGCGAAGGGACCAAAAGCTCGATGACGGTGCTTTCGGTAAATATGTAGTAGAAGATAACGATTCTGTCAGAAATAACAATCCAAGTGTTAAATTCCATGCCGAGCTTGTAAATATCACTGGGAGCCTTAAGTCGAGGCCCAAAATCGGATTTGTAGATAGCAAAGAGGATGGTGAAGATGGAAAGCAACTCCCTGGCTTATGATATTGACTCTGTAAGGTAAGTGCTTTAGCTTACATTGTCACGTGAATAATGCATTTGATAATTGGTATCCTACCATTCAAATATATATACCTATATATCTTATAAAAGTAAACCGCATTAGCTTTCAATCTCAACATGCATGGCTTTCAACATGCTTGCAGATGATCGATGGTGATGGAGGAGCGTCTTTAATCGAAGTCTTCACTCGTGGCGTGTGTAGCTGAATTCTTTTTCATTTCTCCATCCCAGGAGTTCTTTACCTCTCTTCACGTAGTTCTATTCATAAGCATTGCTTTTCCGTTCTATCTTTATCTCTTCTTATTTGTTTTCAAAGGACCTATTGCCCGATAATAACAATTGCCTTAATTTTGGATTATACTCTACTTTCGCACCCAATGTTTGTGACATTCCCTAGGCAAAGGTCTACGCGAGCGTGTGGTTTTTTTTACTCTCTGTTGCTCACCATTGATCTTGTTAGGTTGAAAATGCCAATTTAAACCGCACCCCCTATCGTCGATTTCCTTTGATTACATGTTTGTTGAGGAAGCCACTAAAATTGCCTCGATTCTTTTGGGGCTATTGTCCTAATCGTATTATTATTCTGTTTGCGGTGTCTTTATGGTGCACATACGAGGAAATTCTTTGGCAAAGATCTAAGGTCATTGCTCTTTGCTAAACACATTTTCACAAGCAAATGAGAAAAAGAAATATACTCTTCCAAAGCGGGTTAACCATTCCCAAATGGTGAGTACCGAGTAGTAGTACTCCGAAGTGGTAACCTGGCAGCTCTACTTGAATTCATTGTGAATTTGTGGTTACACCTCGTGCGTTGGTAGTTGTAATTTGTAGGAGTTATGCCCTTTAGCTCACAAAATAGTTTGCTAGGCACTTAGACATCATATCGGTAGTTGTCTTCATATTTAAATGCGCTTTAATTTATGGTTGTTGTTTCGCATAGTTTTACCACCGAATTTCCCGTTGAATGCAGCCACAAACCATGTGTCTTCTTTTGCTCGTTATTATTTTTATTCCCTTGCTGATCCATCCGACTTCAGCTCCTTTATGCAGACTATCTACATGGAACCATTCGGGTTAAAACAACGAGTGCTAAGTGATCATCAATCGGTTCCCCTGCACAAGTGGTTGATCGAGCACTGTGGGTTTGTGTTTTTTCCTTTCTTTTGCTCGTTGGTTGGCCAAGGTTTGTGTTTTTCTTCCTTTCTTTGCTCTGTTGGTTTCCCTCTTTCCAACCTTTTTTTAATTGTTTTTTGCCTCTGTTGCGCTTCATGTTTTTCTCTTTTTGCAATAAAAAACATCTTTGAGTTTCCTCCATTCACTTAACCTTTATCGGACCGATCTTAATATTGACCTGCATGTCTTTGTTTTCAAAAATATCGGGGAGTTAGTTGGTGGAGCGCTTCTTGTCAATTGTTGCTTTTATCGGGTAATACAAACTATCCCTTTCATTCTTGATTGATTGCTCTATGGCTACCTTTTTGTAGTCCGGAGCATATGCAAAAATCAGTCCACCTTTTGGAAAACAGGGATGTTGGTGAAGGGTTTCCCGAAGAATTGCATTTTGATGTTGCTTCCGCTTTTACTTAATTTTCTCAAGATGTCCATACAGAGTTGTAGAGTAATTAAAAAGGTGCCGCCAGGTATACATCCTCTTTATATGATCTTTCAACTTTTTTCTCTTTTGCTCGATCCATTATTTGCTTGGGATATCAATTTTGCCTTGCGATATTGTGGGGTTCATGAAAGGGATAGTTTTCCCATGCTAGCGGCTTGTTGATAATTTCGGTTGGGGATTATCTTTAGTTTTCCATGCTAGCAGCTTCTTGCCGATAATTGCATCTTCGCCAACTATTTCTATTGTCTAGCAAAAGTGGATTTTATTTGTGAAATCTTTGGAGTAAACCATCCTTGAAATGAACTATATCAAGTGCACCCTTCTTTTTTTTCGGATCGGATGTGATCCGGTGATTTCAGGTTCCTCTTGTGTAGCCACGACCGGACCAAGATAATCTGGATTTTCTTGAATTCTTTATTCCTTTTCGTTAGTTGTGTATCGCGAATTATAATGCTCTTCGTGTATATGAGCAAGGTCTATTTCCTCTATAAGAAATTATGAGCAAGGTCTATTTCCTATATAAGAAATTATAAAAGCGACCCAATAGAAGATATTTCTTGAAGATCTCATCGAACTTGATTGCCTCATCTTGAATTTATGTTGCCATTTCCCCGGTTGGAAACAAAACTAGACCCGTGGCTTTGTCAATTTTTTCCTATTGAACTTGATTGCCCCATCAAAGATTAAAGCTTAGGATTCAGATTCGAAGTGCATTAACCCCCCATTAGTGAATCATTTTTTCCTATGCTTCCACATTAGCTTTTCTATTGTGAGAAATATTTGAGGAAAAACAATCAATGACATACTTTTCTTTTGACATTTATTCCTCTTTTCGGATGATCACTTGATAATGTAATAGTGAGGTCTCCATCTTGCAAATCCGTTGGATAATCGGGGAAGCACCGAATGCAACTACATTAGTTCATAGACTATGCTTGCAATCGATATAACAAAGCGCTGACCTTTATTTTGCCGATTTAAATAGATTGCTCCTAGCTCCCGGCTTTTCGGTCGGATCAAAGCTGGAAACTTAATTAGCGGGCGTAAAGATCAAATGAACCGCGAGAAGAAGTCGATGCCACTTTTGCTTGAGACCTATATATGATCATGTGCTACCGTGACTTTCTATGTGTAGCCTGTTGTATTATGTCATCTCAAAGGCTGCTTCCTTGGTGCTCTATCCCAAGAGGCGTTTTATGTAAAATTATGTAAAGTTTAGACATCTAATGTCCTGGTGTTAGATTGTCTCAAGTAATATATATA